>JAWDGP010003173.1:50000-120000 GCA_033675545.1 Elysia crispata | reverse complement strand
GAGAGAGAGAGAGAGAGAATAAGGATGTGAAACTTGAACAATGACAGCGCTGTTGGAAAGAAGACTGAGGTGGACATGCAGAAAAATATCTTGCGTTTCATAAAGAAATATTTCAAACTTAAAAATCGCCAGAAATTTGAATTTTTTAATAATGACAGAAATAACCAACGAGATAAGGTACAGACGAATGCAATACTTTTATCACATCAGACTACACTGCGGCTTAGAAAATAGAACTGTGGTAGGAAAAGTTGGTGATAACCGCGACCGTGGAGGAAGAGCAAGCTGGCTGGATAAGATCGCACAATATTGGGTGTACGATGCTCCATCAAATGTTCACAGAGAGAGGTATGGACCGGGACGATTGGGGAGCAATGACCTACATCTTCACATGTGACACGGAACATCGTTGATGATGATGATGATGATGATGATGATGATGATGATGATGATTAGATGATGATGATGATGATGATGATAATGATGATAATAATGATGATAATGATGATAATGATGATGATGATGATTAGATGATGATGATGATGATAATGATGATGATGATGATGATGATGATGATGATGATGATGATGATGATGATGATGATGATGATGATGATGATGATGATGATGATGATGATGATGATGATGATAAGGATGATGATGATGATGATGATGATGATGGTATGGTGGGTAAAAGACTTTGTTTCAGATTGCATATAAACAGATGTGTTTAAGGATTGTACTTATTGGAACAACTTCTTACTTTTTAAAATTCAAAACGCAGGACACCAAACAATAATAAATTATTATGTTTCATTCCCAACACAACATAGATCTAGTTACGACAGCTGAAATGTTTTGCTCTTTTCTAACAGTCGAACCGACCACTAATTTATTGTAAAACCAGTGTCACTGTTTACCTCTAGCTAGATTTATCGGCATCTAGAGCAGTCTTAAATTTGTAACTAGATCTTGCCCCGGCCGTAAAACACATTTCACCTTTTAGAATTCGGCACAGCAACAGCATAAACAGCCTGCAAGTAACTCGGCTCTCTGTGTGTGGAAACAAAAAGCCTCTGTTAATCCTGCAGATGTAGGGTTCACTCTATTCGCATGGCCCGCTCTTTTTTCTCCATGCCTCTCGAACTCTTCTTGAATGGATATTATTCTCCCAAAGGGACCTGGAGACACATTTCGTAGTTCAAAATCCACAGGTGTTAAAAACTTTGCTCGAACAAGTCACCCTAACCCAGGCACAAAGATATATATATATCAATATTTTCTAATTAAACGATGCGACACTTAAAGAGTGACAACAAACATCGAATAAATCTTAATAACCATTTACGCATCAGTAGTGTGGCTGTTAATGATATGATAGACCTACTTTGGTTGCAAACACCTTAACACACTGTGACGGCTCGCCTAGTGGTTCATATGAACGTATTTCCTTTTTGAACTTTGAGCGTGTCGGTACTATGAACTGTAGTGTCAAAAGGTCACAGAATTTCAGGGTCAGGTCTAATTAAAGAGCTAACAGAAAGAGGTAGGGAGGGGAAAGAGAAGAGAGATAGACAAGAGAGAGAGAGAGAGAGAGAGAGAGAGAGAGAGAGAGAGAGAGAGAGAGAGAGAGAGAGAGAGTGAGAGAGGAGACAAGAACTTAAAAGACAAAGATAGAGCCTAACGAAGAGAGACAGAGAGGGACAAATAATAGATAGGAAGATAGACACAGATAAATAAAGGTTTACAGAAGCAGAATAGAGAATACAAAAATAATGAAAGACAAAATTTTATAGATAAATAATATCGACGGACAGTCAGATACATGAGAAGAAAGATAAAAAGATATATAGATAAAGAAAGGGGGAGATAGCCAGAGAAGGAAATATAATGACAAACAAGAATCATGCAGAGGATTAGGAGATAGAAAGAGAATATTGCTGTGTAGCATGGGTGGGTGGGATTACTACTACTACTACTACTACTACTACTACTACTACTACTACTACTACTACTACTACTACTACTACTACTACTACTACTACTACTACTACTACTACTACTACTACCTGCTAAATGGCTTCATCAGTACGGCAACTTAACAAACAGTCCCTAAGTTACTAGAGAGCTACTATTATTCTTCTTATTATTATTGTTGTTGTTGTTGTTGTTGTTGTTGTTGTTGTTGTTGTTATGAATATTATGAGTATTATTATTAGTATCTTTATTCTTTAATTATTTTTTTGTACTACTAGAAGTGCATGTAATAGTAGCAGTAGTAGTAGTAGTAGTAGTAGTAGTAGTAGTAGTAGTAGTAGTAGTAGTAGTAGTAGTAGTAGTAGTAGTAGTAGTAGTAGTAGTAGTAGTAGTAGTAATAATAATAATAATAATAATAATAATAATAATAATAATAATAATAATAATAATAATAATAATAATAATAATAATAATAATAATAATAATAATAATAATAATAATAATAATGATATTGATAAAATTCATTTAGATGAGCATATTTAAAACTGGTACAATATAAATGACAGTTATAAGAAAATAGGTTATTTTTGTCTCCTGCCAATCTGTTTTCTAGGTGCAGCGTTTTGCAATTCTTATTATCTAGAATTGACATTTTTTCACGTTTATCTCCTGTTATAACTATCGTGGATTATGAATAACAGATTAGGGTTAGGACGACGATAATCCCAGTTAAATGATTGAGGTCACGGCCACCATGGTCTATTGGCTTAAAAAAAGTCTCTAACTCATTTTCTTTCAAAATGTAACTCCGCCCTCATTCTCTCTTTATTTCTCTCTTTCCACCGCCATCATCCTCTCTCAGCAATGTACACGAGTTTGTCTATGTGCGTAAGTGAATCTCTCTCTCTCTCTCTCTCTCTCTCTCTCTCTCTCTCTCTCTCACTCTCTCTATTTCTCTCTCTCTCTCTCTCTGTGTCTCTCTCACTCTCTCTCTCTTTATTTCTCTCTCTCCCTCTGTGTCTCTCTCTCTCTATCTCTCTCTGTCTCTCTCTCTTTCTCTCACTCTCTCTATTTCTCTCTCTCTCTGTGTCTCTCTCTCTTTCTCTCTCTCTGTCTCTCTCTCGTTTTATCTCTCTCTCTCTCCATTTCTCATTCTCTGTCTTTCTTTCTCTCTCTATCTATTCATCTATCTATCTATCTATCTATCTATCTATCTATCTATCTATCTATCTATCTATCTATCTATCTATCTATCTATATAAATATATATATAATTCACTCTCAAATTCTTGTCTGAATATTTATACCTCTTAAAATAAACTCTCAATAATTTTCTCATTTCCGTAACTCTTTCTATTCCCCTCTCGCACTCTCTAATACTCTTTCTCTCCCTCCATCTCTCTATAACTATGCGTGTCTTTTTTTTTTTTTATTACTAACCTTAGTCTTGTTTTGTTTATTTTCCTATCAAAAACTGCCTTTTATTCCACTTCAGGTTTTTTTTTTAATTACTGTCTCAATTACCCTGATCAAATCATTTACTCAGTTAAACACCCTTTTTTTCTATCCCCTTCTATTTCCCTCCTTTTTCTTTTTTTTTTTTTTTTTATATATCTTTAGCATTATTTACAATTCTGCCTCACCTGATATCTTTCTTTAATTAGTTCTCATAATACCCCTTATCACACGCCTGCATTCTATGTCTCTGTCTCTGTGGGTGCCGCATCGAGGCGCAGGTTCGATCCCTGTTCATTCCATCTGTTGTAATGTTTTCACGTCTTTCATCTTATTTGTCGGTCTCGAGCTAGATCTAGGTTTGTGGTTGATTTTTCTTTACTACTTATTTCATTATTTTCAGTCACATGCATCTTTAGATCCTTAGATCTAGCTTCGTCTGTCTCAGCCTCTAAGGTGGTTTGACTGCTTTCTTTATTTCTATATTCATTTATGCTTTTCAGTCAAATGGCATCTTTCTTAGATCCGTTAGAGGCTAGTTTGTTTATGTCCTGTAAAAATATGGACTTGATCGTTCTTAGCGATTCAACCTCTTAGTCTATTCAAGCCAGCATGAAAGTCACTGTTCCTGAAGCATCTATTTTTGTAGATGCGGATAGCTCAGTGGTTAAGTGCCTGGTCTTGTCTCGGCAAGGCGATGGGTGCATCGAGGCGCAGGTTCGATCCCTGTTCATTCCATCTGTTGTAATGTTTTCACGTCTTTCGTCTTATTTGTCGGTCTTCTCTGTCTGTCTCTCTCTGTCTGTCTCTCTCTCTCTCTCTCTCTCTCTCTCTCTCTCTCTCTCTCTCTCTCTCTCTCATTCATGTGCTTTAAGCCAATGCACACATCACAATATCTAATATTTTATCAATTGCGATCTACTTTTAAGATAACCATCAGGACTGCTATGCCTGCTAGCTCCAAGTTCAGGGTTCGAAATGGGCGAGATAACCCTGCGAGCCCCAGTCACGCAGTCGACAGTCGTGTCCGATTTGAAACAGACACGAAGTAGGCAGGTTAGATTTAAGTTTATTAGTTTCCGCGACATTTAATACATTAATATGGGTGAAAGGTCAAATTTGAAAAAAAAAAAAAAAAAAAAAGAAGGAGCCCAGCGTAGTTAGTTAATTTTGTGACAGAAGATGCAACAAACATTTTTTTTTAAACAAAAGACATTCAAAACTAGTTTTGATGGAGACCAAAGACAGGGTAAAGATTTTCTTTACTGTAGAAACGAAACGAAAGCAGTATTTAACTGTCTCGGATTTCTCGTCCAAAATGAAACTCAAAGTGTTTCGAACAGCCTTGTAGCCGAAAGCCAATTTTCTTTAAGAAGACCCAAGTGTTCATAGTAAGATCCGAAACTTTATTGTCGCTTCGAGGCAAGGTCGATATTGCTCTCAGCTTCCAAGCATTACCCTTAGAATTTTGAGTGGAATCTTTATCTTTATTCAAATTTAAGCAGTTTCAAAAATCTTTACAACAGTTTGCTGTTTCATGCGGATTATGTGTCTTGCGTCGCTGTTTCTCTCTCTCTCTCTCTCTCTCTCTCTCTCTCTCTCTCTCTCTCTCTCTCTCTCTCTCTCTCTCTCTCTCTCTCTCTCTCTCTCTCTCTCTCTCTTTCTCCCTCTCTCTCACCCTCCCTCCCTCTCAATGATTCCTACTTCTTTAAAAATATTTACGAATGTTTCCTCCTCTTTTTCAATTTCATTTCTTCCGTTAATTCTTTATTGACAATCCATCAATGTCAATGCTCTGTCTATGTCAATCTCTGGTCTTGCAGTTTTCTCAAAACCACTCTTTTTCTCCCGATTTTTCTTTATTTCAATCCTTTTTTACCCTGTGCATATTTTAGTCCCTTTTGATCTTTATAGTCTTAAACTTAATATTTACCATTGTAACGCATTGTACTATAAGTTGGTCTATTCATTTCCTCACCCTTTTTTGGTGCGTAACTTTTGGGTAGCAGATCGGGTAGATCTATGTACATTATCTTATTTGGTTGCATAACGTTTGTATTTCAAGCCTAAGAACTTAGTTTTGTTTATTGAACACAGCCCGCACTTGTATGGTCAAGATTCTTCTCGAATCTCCGACTTAGTTCTAGCATAGTAATGATCTCGTTACCCCTTGTTTACCTTTGTTTTGATTGGTTGCTAATTGCTAATGACGTGTACCGAGAATATTCTCTTATGATTTATGTAATTCCTTTTCTGGATGATTCGACGAGATTTTGTATAAATAAGAATCCAAATTATATTTAGTCAGTCAACATTATAGAGTTTATAGTGAGTCAACATCATCGAGTCTACAGTGAGTCAACATCAAGTCTACAGTGAGTGATTGTTTTAAGTCTACCTACAGTGAGTGATTATTGAGTCAACCTACAGATATTGTATAGTCTAGCTCTTGCGTTGGATTAAAAAGTTTGCAATCTTTACTTGCGGACTTCGGACTTATGTTCTACGGACGAGACGTGTGATTGGCTGTAAATATTTTGAAACCCCTGGCCTAAACAAATAGAGCCTAACAGATCACCCCCATCATCCAAATCTGTTACAACCATCAACCCTTTATCTTTGCACATTATTTCTTATCAGCCCCCTAACTTAACGTAACCACTATGTTTTTTACAAATGCACACATCACAATATCTAATATTTTATCAATTGCGATCTACACAATTTTCAAAACTTTTAAGATGAGGACTGGGTATGAAATTAGGCCAGACTGTTACGCCTGCTAGCTCCAAGGGCAGTTTTCGATCTTAATTTAATGGACGACATAACCCTGCGAGCCTCTGTCTGACACGTAGTCAGCAGACGTGTCCGATTTGAAACAGACAGGAATTAGGCAGGTTAGATTTAAGTTTGTTTTATGTAGCCCCTCTGTTTTATCATTCTTAACATTTATATCCTATGTTAGATGCCTTTCGAACATCATTTGTTATTGTTTCATCTCTTGTCTTCTATTATCTTATATGTCGGCCGACATGTGTTGCCAATTTTATGATGGTTTTTACATTCTTTCTCTTTTAAAGCGCAGGTTCTTTCCTACAGGGGATATCGGTCCGTGATAAGAATGTAAATAATGTCTGACAAATTAGTTTTATTTCCCTTTTTCTCCCACTCTCTTTCTCTCACTCTCTCTCTCTCTCTCTCTCTCTCTCTCTCTCTCTCTCTCTCTCTCGTTCTCTCTCGTTCTCTCTCTAAAGCAATGTTTCCTATTTAAAAAAAAAAATTATTTATGGATATTTCTTCCTCTTTTCCTATTTTATTTCTTGCGCTAATTCTTTATCGAAAATACTTAACTGCCTACGCTCTGTCTATGGCGATGTAACCCAGTTTCCCGTCGATTTTGCTTTATTTCTATGAGTTTTTTTTTGCATAAATTGGTCCCTACTGATCTCTCTGATCGTTGAATAAATATTTACCATCAATCCTTCACCGTTACACCCTATTTCTCATCAGTCCCCTTTCTTAAGGTAATCGCTCTATTTTTCTAGCCAGTCTCTCTCGTAAGGCCTTACATGAAGCCCCACTATTATAAATATCTTAAGACCTATATACTATGCTGGATAAGTAAATAAATATATTAAACAGATAAGTACATGAGATAAGGATCTGAATTTTGAACTTTATACCACTATCACTAATTAATACAAACTTACCGAAGGTATGGAATCTTTTTACAGAGGACGAAGATTAAAATTTCCTTTTTCTAAAGATTCCAACATTGCTAACAACAGTGACGATAGTGATGATGCTAGTGATAAATGAGCAAACACTCATTTTCGAAATGGGTAATTTGTCCCTTGAGGGTAAAAATGTCTAGCACGAAAAGTTCATAGGTTTAGAGACGAGTAGGAGCACCTTTAAGCTTTTCTTGATGCTTTTTTTTTCGTCGGTTATGCTTTGCAGATGTAGCTAATCTTTTCTCCTTCCATTGGCTTATCTTGGACTCCCGAACTGGGCAGCTTTCGAATGTATGAATTTATTGATCTTTTTTATGCATCGCTCGTTCTACATTTAATTCTGTCTTCTCAATACGAAAGTTAAAAGCTAACCTTTGTTTCGATGAGTGACATTTCATGAGATCAAATACATGCTATAACCATAAATATTTCTGAAAAATGAAAATTTCCTAGTCACTATTGTTAATTTGTTAAGTTATTGTAATTTCCTGTTTTTAAGAAATATGAACTACAGCAGCTTTTCTTTTTTTTTTTTTTAAAGATTTCATCCCTGTTGGCCTTACATTTTCAGTTGATAGAGGAGTCAAAGCCTTTTTTTTTCCTGCGTATCTTTTTATTCTCTTATGTTTCTTGTTATCTGTCTGTCTTCCATTTTAATCCATTCCTCCCTCCCCCCCCCTCTCTCTCTCTTTCTTTCTTTCTTTTTTTCTCTGTTGGTCTTTCTTTCTGTCTCTGTCATTGTCTTTTTCTCTCCAATAATCTATCTTGAGTTCTCCTAATCTCTGTTTTTTTTTCTTTAGTTACTTGTCTATTCTATATATATATATCCTTTGTTTTGTTTCCTACATTTTTGGTTGGAGCTGCAGTTTACCTATTTTTGTTATTCATTAATTTTGTTTCCTTTTCTTTCCAGCTACCAATATCCAAAGAGCTTTCCGTTGGACAGAAATTTTTTGTCACGGCTCTAAGAAGAATGTCCAAGATATGAACTATTTTGTGTTCACATCCACGAAAGGTCGTAAGATTACTGATTGGTTCATGGTATGTGAACTGTAACACCTCCACTAAAGGTCGTAAGATTACTGATTGGTTCATGGTATGTGAACTGTAACACCTCCACTAAAGGTCGTAAGAATACTGATTGGTTCATGGTATGTGAACTGTAACACCTCCACTAAAGGTCGTAAGATTACTGATTGGTTCATGGTATGTGAACTGTAACACCTCCACTAGAGGTCGTAAGATTACTGATTGGTTCATGGTATGTGAACTGTAACACCTCGGATAGCGTAGAGGAGAGAAGGAATACTACTCGCCCCGCTCACGCACAGTTTGGAGGAAGTACCTAGAGGCAGCAACGCTTCGCAGTCAGCTCTGCCATATGGGATAAAGATGGCCTCCTCAATAAAGAACTATTTTTTTATGAGATTTTAAATCTTTGGAAAGATCATACAAGTCCAATAGCGACAGTAATATGACCGAAAATACGTGATTCGTGAGCACGATCAAGCTGTAGCTTTCTAGAATGTCGTGATCTTTTTATCTAATGAATGATCACTATGTAAACTAATGCTTTGTGCCAGGGAGTCAGCAGTGGTAGAGTCGCTTGATGTTATAAATAATTTAGGCAGCATAATTCCCACTTGTTTTTTTTATTATCATCCTCTTATTTGCCTTTCTAAATATGTGATTAACATATGTTATTAGATTCTTTTTTAGAAATCTTCTTTGCTATAGCAATTAATGCTAGTAAAAGTCTATCAGTCTGAGCCCTTTTCTTTATCTTCTTTTCACTTTCAAAAGTTATATACAACATGAAATCGATAAAGGATCCCGACGTTCAACTAAAACTTGTCGTTTATATGTGGACAACGATAAGCCAATCATATGCAGGAACGTTTTAAAATTACAACAGTTGTTTGTCACATTCATTATTCTTCTAAGTTACCTGCCATTTCTCTTTAAGAGATCGAAGAGAACAGACAACATGCTTTCCTCCTTACCATCCGTAAGTTTGCAATAGTTAGGAACTTTATCTGGCTTTAAGCATTTCAGTACGACACAGCATAATTATATCATCTGTTTTGACTCAAAAAATATAAATGTGGTTTGAATTAAGATGAACGATAATTCATATTATACTTCGATACGCTAACATTTTAAGCCCTACATGTCCTCTAATATCATGTGACAAAAGCAGCTTGCAGCAGTCGCAACAGCAGCAGTCGCAACAGCAGCAGTAGTCGTAGTCGTAGTAGTAGTAGTAGTAGTAGTAGTAGTAGTAGTAGTAGTAGTAGTAGTAGTAGTAGTAGTAGTAGTAGTAGTAGTAGTAGTAGTAGTAGTAGTAGTAGTAGTAGTAGTAGTAGTAGTAGTAGTAGTAGTAGTAATAGTAGTAGTAGTAGTAGTAGTAGTAGTAGTAGTAGTAGTAGTAGTAGTAGTAGTAGTAGTAGTAGTAGTAGAAGTAGAAGAAGTAGAAGTAGAAGTAGTAGTAGTAGTAGTAGTAGTAGTAGTAGTAGTAGTAGTAGTAGTAGTAGTAGTAGTAGTAGTAGTAGTAGTAGTAGTAGTAGTAGTAGTAGTAGTAGTAGTAGTAGTAGTAGTAGTAGTAGTAGTAGTAGTAGTAGTAGTAGTAGTAGTAGTAGTAGTAGTAGTAGTAGTAGTAGTAGTAGTAGTAGTAGTAGTAGTAGTAGTAGTAGTAGTAGTAGTAGTAGTAGTAGTAATAGTAGTAGTAGTAGTGGTAGGAGAAGTATGAGCAGTAGCAGTAGCAGTGGTAATAGTGGCAGTAGCAGTAGTATTATTTTAGCTTAGTTTAAAAACTAATGTCAACAACACTTATTGATTATGGATTCCTATTGCTTTAAAGATTGAAACTTGTATCTTATAGGACTTTTACTTACATCGCTCAACAAAGATAATTTAGAATCATGAAACTGATGGATGTTGCAAAAATGAGAGAATTCAAAGTAAATCAAAGGTTAGAAGGGAGTAAGATAATTATTGATTGAGAGAGAGAAAGAGGGAGAGAGGAAAATACAGAGATAAAGATAGAGAAAGACAGAGAGAGATAGATAGATAGATAGATAGATAGATAAAGAGAGAGAGAGAGAGAGAGAGAGAGAGAGAGAGAGAGAGAGAGAGAGAGAGAGAGAGAGAGAGAGAGAGAGAGAGAGAGAGAGAGAGAGAGAGAGAGAGAGAGAGAGAGAGAGAGAGAGAGAGAGAGAGAGAGATTGATTAATTGATTGATTGATTGTTTATTTGTTGGGTTTCTCACCCTTCACAAACATAAAATAAAATTAAACAATTTAGATTAATATTTTACATTTTTACATCTCAATATCATTAACATAGAACATACACAGTTTGCTCTTATCAAACACTCTCAGAATCCATCTTCACAAAATGATCTCTAAGTTTAATGGAATGATACAAATATTTCGCGACGTGAAATTGGTAATTTTCGTTTGACAAAAAAAAAAAAAAAAGGCTTGAATTGAACGTGCATCTGTTTTTCAGAAGTTTCTCAGGTAGGTATGTCAAGCACAAATTCTCGTATACCTTGCAAACTAATAATATATGGTGTTCATCTTCAATATCCTTTTTACATAGAGGGCATAAATGTATATTTATATTGTTGGAATACTTGTATCTATGACACAGTATATTCGATACACCTAGCCTGAATCTTATTAGTGTTGTTTGTAGCGAGAAAGGTAGGGTTCTATGAAAAAGGAATGAATTTAGGTAGATCATAGATTTAAATGATGAGTAGAAATGTAGGTGAAGATCTGAGGTTAATTTTCCATACCAACTTTGCTTAAATACATCACACAGTCTTTCTTTAAGTGAATTACAAAATGCTTTTTCATTCCCAACACTCTGAAATAGCCATACACATCCAAAACCATTTGAATACAGAAAATATTTCAAATCAGTTATCCACGAATTAACATTCTTCTCACTCATTCTTCTCATCATCTCATATGCTTGTTTGGGAATTCTTGTCTCATGCATTTTCAGTAATTTCAGCCAATATTTTACACAACGTATTTTATGGTTAATATACAATGGGTATCTTGCTGTTTCACCATAAAGTAGAGTATTTGAAGAGTGGATTGACACCTTTAAGAATTGCTTCAGCGTTGTTGTATGTACTTGTTCAATAGGTAAGTGTTCCTGCAAGCCCCATAATTCACTCCCGTAAGCAAGTACCGGTTCTACCTTAGAGTCGAAAAGTTTAGAGAAAAGTTTAAGGTCATTGCATGCTAATCGTTTCAGTGATTTTATAATACAGAAACTTGATTTCTTGGCTTTAGTGACTAGGTCTGTAACGCAATTTGTGAGGCTCATTCGTGTTGAGAAATCAATACCAAGGTATTTGTATGAATTTACAATCTCTAATTTTGTATTTCCATAAGTCCAGTTTTCATGCTTGCTTAGGTAACCACCCTTTCTGAAAATCACGATTTTACTTTTATCTTTATCAACATGCAAGCCTAGTCTCCTTGATTGGCTATACAAAACATTTAGCTTATTCTGGAGACCTGTAACAGAATCTGAGACCAGTATTACATCGTCAGCAAAAAGCAAATGGTGTATAGTATTCATGTTAGGTAACAATTGGATACCATGTCTTGTTTCTGTATTTATGTTACGACTTAACTCTGAGATGAAAATACTGAACAGCAACGGGCTTAAGAGGCATCCCTGTTTTAAACTTACTGGACAATCAAAGAAATCAGTTATTTCGTGATTATTTCTCACAGCTGATGATACGTTACTATATATGCCTCTTATGGCCGCAAATATTTTTCCCGAGACTCCGTAACGTTTAAGACTGTTGAGAAGTGCATCTCTGTTAACGGAGTCGAAACATTTTTTATAGTCAATAAATGCCACGTACAGTTTTCTATTTCGAGAGAATTGCTTCAAGATCATGGCGTAAAGAGTAAATATATGGTCTACAGTGGAATACTTTTTTCTGAATGCCGCCTGTTCTTCTGGTATTATTTCGAGGGAAGTGGCGAGTTTTGTCAGTCTTTGATTTAAAATATGTGTATAGATCTTAGAGACTAATGATGTTAGAGAGATTGGCCTGTAATTATTGCAATCGTCTACATCTCCCTTCTTATGAATGGGTACAATAATGCTTTTACTCCAGTCGGAAGGGAATATTCCATTGTCAAATATGTATTGGAAAACATGTTTTAAGAATGGGACGATTATGTCTATGCCACTTTTAAGCATCTCGTTTTGAATTGAGTCATAACCAGTAATGTTGATTTGTTTGTTTTAACCGAAATAATGGCTTGTCTTATTTCTTGTTCAGAAATATCCCTGTTCACATGTACTGTGTCTGGTCCTACATTTATATTCAAAGGGGTTATGTTTTCTGAGCATATTGGTGCGGGTGTTGTGTTTTGCTGGAAGAGACGTTTGAAGAAAGTATGCCACTCATGTACTGTTATATTATTGCTTGAAGTTGGTGTTTGCAGGACATAATTTATTTCACGCCAGAATACAGAGGAGTTCTTGATATTGGAGCATAGTGATACGATTTTTGAATTTAAATAAACCAGTCTCTTACTTTTTTAGTAATATTTTATACTCGCGTCGAAGAGACACATAGTTTTTTTATTTGCTTCATTTGAGTTATTGCTGTACTTATGTAGACTTTGTCTAACTACTCTCTTGTATTGATAGCACTCTTTGTCGAACCATGTCGGTTTGCTGTGTGCTTCAACATGTCTAATGATGACAGTTTTTAACATACTTTGTGCATTTTTGCACAGAATTGATGACAATCCTCTAACCACAAAGTTTACATCATGTTCCAATTCTTTTAAAAGATCATCAAGCTGTTAGTTGACTGCTGGGGACTTTAACTTATTAATGAAGTGGTGTTACTTATCAGGGTCCCATTTAATCTTTGTGATTTTAGTGTTAATGTGAGTAGCTTGAGTTTTATCTCTATGTGTATTATTATCATTAAATTTCAATGACATTGAGATAGGCCTATGCCATGACAATATCTCGTTGTGCACAGTTAAGTTTAAAGATATATTGCAAATGAAAAGGCATCGTGATACTAAGAAATAGTCAACAACACTATTACCATTTGGGGATATAAAGGTAAACGCTCCTCCTTCATCGCCAGTGCAATGTCCATTCATAATGGTTAAGTCTAGTGTAGCGCACATGTCTATAAGACTTCTGCTAAATGTGTTTATGAGATTATCGCTGGAGTGTCTCTCAAGATTGTCTTCGTGTGGACCATGGTTGAAAACATTTTCATGAAAACAGTTATTTATCTCGTTACACTGAAGAATAGGTTGTACATTGGATGTTCGTGCATTGAGATCGCCACATATTATAAAAGAAGAGTTGTAGTTAGATAGTTTTAGCTGGCTAACATAGTCCTCTAGGATTTGGATACCATTTTTAACAATCAAGTGTTCATAGTATGGGGACTGATATGGGGGGATATAGGCAAAGATAATGATTGCATCGTTGCTTCTGTTCTTTCCTATGTAATTATTTAGTTTTAAAGTAATCACATTGTCAAGTTTACACTCAATCTTTAACACACAGTTTTTGAGGGGATGTTTCACAATTACAATGACTCCGCGAGAGCATCTTCCTTGTTTTGACAGTTTTTTGGCCGGTAAAGCAGGTAGGACGTCTTCAGTCATAAAAGTTTCTAAAAGGCATATTATGTCAAATTTATGTAGTATAGAAAAAAAAACTTTCATCGTCAGTCTTGTTCAGAAGTCCTTCAACATTGTAGGAAACAATGCCGATGTTGGGCAAGAAACCCGCGTTTTGCTATGCATTTGGTTGACGGGGTTGTCGGCGGGTGGCCCTTTCTTGCTGGTGTCCGCTCCTATTCTGTTGTTGTTGTTGTTGTTGTTGTTGTTGTTGTTGTTGTTGTTGTTGTTGTTGTTGTTGTTCTTGCTGTTGTTGTCCGCGTCTATAGGCTTGAACGTAGCGACGACTGTCTCTATCAGGGCTGGAAGAGGCATCTCCGGTAATTTTGTTGTTTCTCTCAGCTGATGGATCTTGTATTATCAAAGTGCCATTCTTGTAGTACGCGGATTTTCCTTGTTTCTTGAGTTTAGCTAATTCAGTTCGTTGATGTAGAGTTAAGTCATTGGCAACTCCAATGCAGGTCTCTTTCAACTTATCCCTCGCCCGCAGTACCTTCAACTTATCGAAGTGATGCATGGATCGGACTATTAAAGGCCTGGGTGTTTCACTGCTGTTGCGTGTGTGTCCTAGTCTGTGTGCTCGGAGAAAATCTTCTTCCCTCCAGTGCTTTGTTGTTACATTTTTGTTCAGGAGAGCCACTACTGCCAGGCGTGATTTCTCGAATGATTCGTCCGCCTCCTCTTTCATCCCGTGGAGAATCAAGTTTTCCCGTCAATTGTATTGTTCCTGTTTCTCAACTGAATTACTAAGCGTTTCTATCTTCAGCTCTAGCTGATCTATGCCTGCGGCGTTGGTCTCTATATCTAGCTGTAAATGCTCCTGCTTTTCTTCCACTTCCTTTATATTCTCTCTTAGGTTACTAATCTCCTCTTTTATGCTATTTACGCTCTCAGTAACCAACTCTAACGTTGTGGCCATTTTTCTCATTTCAAATCCGAGACCAGATATTTTATTGTGCAGTCTCTCAAATTTATCTCAATGTTTTTATTAAGGTCAGTCAGTTGGGCTTCGATTGTTGGTCCGGGGTTAAGTTCCATATCTCCGCACTGGACTAGAATGTTAATGTGTGGTTGTTGCAGGACTGTTAGTATCCTGTTTACAATGGTCGTAACCCACAAAATTACAGCACATACTAGTAGACGTTTACACAGATCCTCGAAGAACAAATGTGTTGATCCAGAATAAGGGTCACTCGCTCGTCTAACTTTGAGGCCTCTGCCACCACTAAATCGGCCTATAGTAAGTCGCCACTGTGTTAAACCAATCATGATACCTGCTCACTGGTATAGTAGGCTGTAATGGCTATAAAGGCTCGAGAGACTGTTACTTTGTGTTTTTTAGATATTAATAAATTCTAATTTCGTCGTTCTAGCTTCAAGATATTTCTAACTTCGAATACACAAAATTCTTACGAATAAGTAGATGCACAATTTATATGGTAACACTGCAGAAATCCAACAAAAACTGATAAATCTCCACAGAATCCAAGAGCTCACAAAAACGTGTCACACCAGTTAGAGAGAGAGAGAGAGAGAGAGAGAGAGAGAGAGAGAGAGAGAGAGAGAGAGAGAGAGAGAGAGAGAGAGAGAGAGAGAGAGAGAGAGAGAGAGAGAGAGAGAGAGAGAGAGAGAGAGAGAGAGAGAGAGAGAGAGAGAGAGAGAGAGAGAGAGAGAGAGAGAGAGAGAGAGAGAGAGAGAGAGGGAGGGAGGGAGGGAAATGGAAAAAAAAATTCCAGTATTTAAGTCATTTTTCTACACCAAAAGAGTACATATTTAACGCAATAGAACAAATAACTTTTATATCAGTGTTATCATTTGCTTATTGGTAGTGATTTGACGATAAGCTTCTAGTTCAATATTAAATGACATAAATGAAAGTGGACTATTCAAATTATAAGATCAAGAATTCTAAAAAATAAACAGCAACAAAATAAATACTTTCTCTAGTTCAGGGCAAAAGTAGTTTAAAACGAGCGTTTTTTACGCAAGAATCGTCAATTTCCTGCTTACTGTGTTGTTTTATCAGGACAGAATGTTGAGTTAATTAAAGGAAACTTTTTTTTTTTTAAATATGTTAGCTTTGAGTAAAGGTAATTTATGACGAGTTTTGTCTAAAGCAGTTGTGGTAAATTATCGGCATAATAGATTTTCTGTCCATCAAAACCTATTTTTTTTTCGGGATGCATCTTTTTTAAACTACCTATAAAAATATTCCTCCAGACATCTGTAGAGCAGACGCATAATTTGCAACAGACAAAAGGATTCATGTGTTATGACTAACATTTTTCAGTTTCCATTAAAAATATCGAAGTAAATTTATTTTATGTAGATAACAAATAATAAAAAGAGAGAGAATGAGAAAGAGAGAGATAGAGAGAGAGAAAAAGAGAGAGATAAATAGATGGAGAGAGGGGGGGAGAGAGATAAATAGATAGATAGAGAAAGAGGGAGAGAGATGGAAAGAGAGAGAGAGAGAGAGAGAGAGAGAGAGAGAGAGAGAGAGAGAGAGAGAGAGAGAGAGAGAGAGAGAGAGAGAGAGAGAGAGAGAGAGTAGGGGACATTAATTTTTAGCTCGAGAGGAAACAACTTTATAAACGGTATTAATCTAATTAATAAATTAAGTTGAGGGATCGATATTTGTAGAAACAAGAGATTCACCATGATAGCATAATTATGGTCGCTGGATTCTAGCTAAAGATCTATATTTTATACGATCTAGAATTTTATTTGCAAGTGCAATAACAAATGTTTCCACTGAACAAACGATTTGATGTTGTCTTTTGTGGTAAAATCAAAATGTAACTGCTTTTCCCTCTTCCATTTCGCTGTCCTGTATTTTTCCACTTTTTTAGATGTACCAAGAAAAAGACTTCTTCTTTAAACCATATAATATCGTTTTGAATAATCTAGGCCTTTTACAGTAGTCAAATTTTCCTTTAGAAAATTTACAATAAAACACTTAGTAACATTTAGTCTTTTCAAGAAGTCAAAGGCTCAGGGTAAAAACAAAGGCTCTAAGACGTTTTCCAACTTTTTTTTTTCTTTTCTGAAAAATCTTCATTGTCCACTTTACATAAATCATAAGTGAATGGGTTGAAAGCGGGTGTGGGTAGGAGCGGGGGTGGGTACTACTCACATATTTTAAGCTCTGATGCAGCTAGCAACTCATGAGTTTCAAAGAGTAATCATTATTTTTGATACTTTAATAACTCTCTCTATCTATCTCTCTCTCCCTTCATATATATCTCTCTCTCTCTCTCTGACCTTTCACATTCAGGTATTTCAAGTCAGCCAAACCGTGTTTCGAACCGCATCGATCTTATTAATCGTATCGCAACATTCGTTATCCGACTGGTTAATTGATTATTTTAATTATGCAGATAAGGTGGATATCAGGCCGATGTACATGACGGTCATGTCCGGAGAAACTGTGAATTACATATGCACATCGAAACACGCTGATAAAAACGCTTCAGAATTTCAGCTGGTCTTTCACGGAGACTGGTTTTCACGTAATGCAGATGTAACATTTTTACCAGAAGAAGGTAGCAATGAGACGGTAATATTCACGACGGTGCACTATCCTGAAAATTTAACGCCCAAAGTCTATTCGCTGAGCTTGTACGATGCCAACAACAAGTCTCTACGCACGGCACGGGTCGAGGTGGTCAACCCACCCCAGCCGCTACAGAATGTGCAAGTCCTGTTCAACTTTGAGGAGAGAATTCCTTGGGAAGTGACTTATTCTCGCCCGCCCAACTCGCGCGCGCAGGGGATGGTCGTTTGGAGATACGGTGTGAGATTCCAAAATGTCTCTGAAGGTTACCACTGTGATAAAAAGTCTTACAGCGCAGCGACTTTAAGGGAAAAATGCGCGTTTTACGCTATAGTTGATTACCTTATTCACATAAAATATTTTACCGAGGTGGCTCTGTGCGGCAGAAAGGCGGCCTACCGCGATGAATGTGAGAGTAATCGACTCAACCATGTAAACGGATCTGTAGTACCCATGAATCTAACGTCCGCAATAAACGATATCATCATCACTATCGATGAAAAGTATCAGTATGTGAAACCTGATAAACCACGCGAGCTGTCTGCTCGATGGGAGAATGAAACGTGCATTTTTGCTAGCTGGAAGGATCCCACATACTTTCGCATCCATGAAATCGAGACAAAAGCGTACGAGATCAAGCTTACGTATGACACCAACCATATCACCTTCCAAACACAGAATTTCCAATTGCTTTCTCACAACGTGGTCTCTGCCAAATGGACAGGTTCGAAAAATGTCGGTTCTGACGTATTGTTGTGCGGAGTACAGCAACAAGTGTTCGAGAACAATACTTATTACCTGAGGCTTCGTGTCAAAGACGGACGCGTGACGGATGCATACTACTCTGACCCTGTTGGAATTTATTTAAAATCTCTTTGATTAAAGTTTGAAAATCCGGATAACGTTGGGGCCTCTCTACATTGCATGTGCATCAAGCAACGAAAACAGCGATAAAAACCAACATAAACAACAACAATAACAACAACAACAACAACCATATTCAAATTTGCATTGGAAAAGAAAAGAAAAGAAAAATGGAGATTTAAAACCATTCCATCTAAATGTTGGAACAAACTTCGAACGTGATAAAAATAGATTTAAGTTAAGAGAGATTAAAACACTTACCTTTACCGACACACGCATATTATGGAGTTGATTAAATAAAGGAATGAGATTGAATCGTGTTTTTTACCCCTCTTTTCTGTTTTGTTTTGTCCCATCAGTACACCTAAATTTGAAAACTGGATGATGATGAGACTAAAATATATCTTGAATTTAACCCACGTTTTGAGCTTAATCATTTGAAAGTTAATTTATAATTAGGTGTCTGCTTTTTTTAAAAGACACATACCCTACCATATTGAGCTTGCTTTGAATAGGGAAGCAGATGAGAAAACCGGCTTCTGTTTAAAACCGGATATGAGTGAAAATATTCCGGTAACTGACATGTGCAGGAGTCTTGCTCAGAAAACGTCCATTGCTAAAACCCTGAAACTAACTCGGAGTCGACGTGGTGAATGTATTTGGTTACATATTCATTCATTGGCAATTTGGATCGTAAAATGCTGACTATTTGAGATTGAGCAGAATGTGTGAGAAATATGTATCTTTGCGGAATGATTGACCCTTTTGAAGGTGAAAGTGAGATCTGTAAAAATAAAAGTTTCAAACAGTTTTTGTTGCTCCTGTAAATTTTCCAAAATGTCGGTTACAGGATTCTTGCAGCAAGGCGGCGAAATACTAAATTATAATATAATATACGAGTATTATTAAGATAAATTGACGATAGCAGATCCAAATTTCATAAAATTGGTATTTTTGAGATATTTTTCATTTAGTAACTATATCTTTATTTCGTCTTCAATTTGCAACAGGTTTTCTAGCTATAAAGTATAAATAAGTTTCGTTCGACAATGTCATTTAGATCTTTTGGTCTATTCTAAACCTGTTATAAATCATAAACATGAGCTGAAGTCAGTTTTTCTATATTCAAGCCTGAACTATCATCTAAACTTCAAGTACTAATTTTTAAGTACAATGTCAGTTATTTTTTTACATCTCAAACTTTAAACCCAGACTAGGTCCAAATCCACAGTATTATGTTTTCTCCTTTCAAACGAAAATCTATTACTCTTACATTTCAAGGGGGCAAATAAGCCTAGCTTTGCCCGACTGACTAGATAAAAATCACATAATCATTACCCGTCAGTTATCTCGGAAAAGTTCTTTTACCCGAAATCTGTACCTTTCAAATAATTCACCATACATGTATTGAGGGGATTTGTGATATCCAAGAAAGAACAGGGTTGTCTTTCTCTCTGTCGTCGACAAACTAGATGGATGAAATTCGCTATTTTCGAGAGACATACATAATTTATTATTCTTCTTGGAACAATCCGCGTGACCTCTCAAAATGTTTTTGAGTCACATGTACTATAGTGTTCTTTAGCTTGAGATATCTTATTGCTGGTTGGGATCTAGTCTTTACAATAATGAGTCTTGAAATGAGTGTATTGGTAGATGGATAAAATTATGAAGTTAGACTTAGTAATCTTCTCCTGTTGTCATCTCAATGTCATCAGGGCAATCATAGTTGGTTGACAATTCAGTTGTGACGTCCATTGATGGAGTCTTAAAATACAAAATTGACAATGCTTACATGAACTATAGGTGTCACTAGCTCTGATCATGCTATAGTAACTTGTGTCTATAGTAAAGTTTGTAATCTGGGATACGTAGAGCATTAAGTTCTTTAAACTCTCTTTATTGGAAAAAGTTTTCTCTTCACGTGCAGGGCCATGCTTTTTGTTAGTCGTTGATATTTCGTAGCTTTCACTAGAACAGATGGATGACATAAAATTTTAGAGTGATCTCTTTCTAACTCTAAGTACAAAGAATATCTGTAGTTACTTAGTTTCCGATTCTGCGACACTTAACTATTATGTCGTGATTACAAAATGCAATCACCGCGAGCCTGCAAAGCTTCTTAATAGCTTTAATTTAGTATCCCAAATACGGAAACAGAAAGTATTATTCCAAAAAAGTTCCGCAAGCCGATAGCAGAAGTTATGAAAGCCTATTCCACATCGCCTAAGAGACTTACGACCCTCGTTTGTATGACTAGAAAAAAAAGAATCCTAGTAAACTCTTTGCTCTATCCCTTGATGACAACCTACTGAGTAGGCTACTCTCCATCCAACTTTAGAGATTTTGTCTTTTCAATTGATGTTACAGAAAAATTAGATTTTAAATTTACTAGCGTGGTTACCCTAGTATGTTCAGATGTACAGGTGGGGAAAATTACTACATTGAAGAAAAACGAACTGCCATTATCAAGCGGAAGAAATATGCTCTGGTTCATTAGGTAAAAATATGCTTACATCAATAGACAGTTTTTTTTTCTTCTGATTTGGCATAAACAACTACTGGTTTCGATTTTAAAATACAAACGGCCATGAAAAAAAAATAGAGATAGAATATATGAACTGGTAAATGTAAAAAAAAATGAGAAAGGAAGAGAGACAAGCAGAGAAAGGGAGATTAAGGATAAGCGATATAATATACGAGGGCAGGCTGATAATTAAGTTCCGTTTGCTAATAACTAGGTCAATTTTCGTCACATCGACCTAAAATTTCATACATATACTCCCAAACCATTTTTCTAGACTTAACTATAACAACAAGTTTGTGTGACGTCATTCGTGCTCATAATGCAGTGACGCGCAACACATGATGTGGTAGCCATGTTTATGAGACAATGGCGACTTCCAATGACCTTCTCATCAAACAGCGCTCTGTTATCGAGTTTTTGGCAGCTGAGGGATGTTCTGCTGCAAACATTCATGCAAGAATGAAGACAGTTTATGGTGAAATGTGCATTTCAGACTGTGCAGTTTGCAAATGGGTGAGAATTTTTAAAGGGGAAGACCCCAGAGAGACAATTCTGCGTGATCGAAAGCGTTCGGGTAGGCCCCTTTCCGCATCGGACACGGCTCATCGAGAGAAAGTTGACTGCATGATTAGAGCTAATTGAAGGGTCAAACAAAAGGAAATTGCAGATGAAGTAGGCATTTCGAAAGAACGAGTGCACCATATCGCCACAACTGTACTGGGTTACCGAAAAGTCTCTGCCCGTTGGGTCCCAAGACAGCTCACTGTAGAGATGAAAGCGCAGAGAAAGGACATGTGTACTCAACTCTTAGAGCGTTACAATGCAGAAGGAGAAGCATTTCTGCAACGCATTGTGACTGGAGACGAATCCTGGGTCCACCACTACGATCCAGAATGTAAAGCCCAATCGATGGAGCATAGGCACAAAACTTCTCCAAGTCCAAGGAAGTTCAAGGTTGTTGCCTCTGCAAGAAAGGTCTTGTTCACCGTTTTCTGGGACATGGAGGGAGTGGTCCACATGGAATTTCTGGAGCAAGGGCAAACTGTGAACTCTGAGCGATATATTTCAACACTCCGAGCTCTCAAACTCCGACTCAGACGTATTCGGCGTGATAAGGACTCAATCCTGCAACACGACAATGCGCGCCCGCACACCAGTCGCCAAACTCAGGACGCCTTAAGGCAGCTGGAACTTACGACCCTACCTCACCCTGCATACAGCCCCGATCTTGCCCCCTCTGACTATTATTTGTTTCCCCAACTCAAGAAGTACCTGAAGGGCCATCACTTTGACAATGATGAGGAAGTTATAGCAGATGTTCGCAGATGGTGCCGTGGACAGCCGTCTGAATTCTTCGCTGACGGCGTGAGCCAACTAGTGAAACGTTGCAGGCGGTGTGTTGATCGTGACGGTGACTACATCGAAAAATAGAGTGCTAAGTATGTAGCTGAGATATTAAGCTTTCGTTTGACGTATTGTTTATGTATATGCTGTGAAAAATTAAAAAGTTATGATTAAACGGAACTTAATTATCAGCCTGCCCTCGTATATACGAGGGCATATTGATAAGTTTTGCCTCCAAGTCCATAACTTTAGAAATAATGAAGACAAACAAATGATACTTACACCAAATGAAAGGTCATTTTATTTAGCACCAGATGACATATCATTTTTCAACATAATCACCGTCCCGTTCGATACAGAGCCGCCACCGACGGACGACCTGTTGGATGCCGTCAGCGAAGAAGTCAGCAGTCTTGTCTCTGCACCAAGAAAGAACAGCATTCTTCACATCTTCGTCTGTCTCGTAACGGTTGCCCTTGAGGTAATCCTTGAGTCTTGGAAAAAGGAAGAAATCGCTCGGAGCAATATCTGGGTTATAAGGCGGGTGCGGTAATGTCCGGAGGCCTAAACGATCTAAAGCCGTGCGAGTTTCCAAACTTGTGTGAGGGCGAGCGTTGTCGTGATGGATGATGGTGCTTTTCAGGATCTTTTGGGACAGTGAGGGTGTGGTTCACACAGAATTTTTGGAACAAGGCAACACCGTGAATTCTACGAAATATGTGAACACACTGGAGAAACTGAAAGCTAGGTTGCGACGGGTAAGGAATGAGAAAGTTTCCATCATCCATCACGACAACGCTCGCCCTCACACACGTTTGGAAACTCGCACGGCTTTAGATCGTTTAGGCCTCCGGACATTACCGCACCCGCCTTATAGCCCAGATCTTGCTCCGTGCGATTTCTTCCTTTTTCCAAAACTCAAGGATTACCTCAAGGGCAACCGTTACGAGACAGACGAAGATGTGAAGAATGCTGTTCTTTCTTGGTGCAGAGACAAGACTGCTGACTTCTTCGCTGACGGCATCCAACAGGTCGTCCGTCGGTGGCGGCTCTGTATCGAACGGGACGGTGATTATGTTGAAAAATGATATGTCATCTGGTGCTAAATAAAATGACCTTTCATTTGGTGTAAGTATCATTTGTTTGTCTTCATTATTTCAAAAGTTATGGACTTGGAGGCAAAACTTATCAATATGCCCTCGTATATGCATATCCTCCGCTTGAAACACAAGTGTAGTATGCATGGAAATTTAAGGTAAGATCTTCTATATTTATGTATTGCTCCCACAGTTGAGCACTCTCATCAATTATTCCACCTTATCTTCAAACTTTATATATACATATATATATATATATATATATATATATATATATATATATATGTATATATAGATTGAAAAAGCAAAAAAAAAAAAAAGAAAGCAAAACAAGTAGCGAACGCAAAACAAAATAGAAATAAATAAAAGAAAGGGATATAAAGAATGAAGTGGATGATAGGGAGGAAAGGGTCCACCTTGAGGTTGATTTGATTTATTACAACAGTTAAGACTGTAGTAGAGTAAAATTCTCGCCTTTATTGGCTTCTTCGTCCAATTAAAATCTTCATTCTAAGCTGCTTAGCTCCGAATATAGTTCATCCGATCCCCGCTCACTTCTACTCAAATCTGAGCAACATGAGGTGGACACAAATGATACGGGTTCTACTTAACTATCGAGTGTTTGCACAAGTGAAGAGGGGAAATAAACACAAGAGAAGCGATTAAAAGCTATAAAATCATTCGATTTATTATGAAATGTTACCCCAATCGCTGCACAAAGCAGTCATTTGAAAAAATATAAAGGCTAAAATATTAAATTGTGTATAATTAAATACTCTGTAATCACTTGAGGCATAAGCAAAGGTTTTCGATATAAATCATAAACGTGTATAAAATATGTGTGGTTTTCTTCGTTTGAGAAGAGAAGGCATACAGTCCTCTACTTAAAAATATATTTGCATCAGGAAACCACAAGTTAAGGATGCAATCACTTTGTTTTCCAGATAATTAAAAAAAATGAAATATGATTAATCATTGTAAGGGCAGATCAAAGCTTAGATCAGAATAACATAGTTGCATCTCACCGATACGCTTCAGTAATCAACATCAACAAGAAATTAAGATTACTCTTCTTTACTTATTGGTCAAAGAAGAAAAGTAAGAAAGAAATAGTAAAAAAAAAGTTGTTGATTTGTAATAGAGAATGAAACCCCATTAACTAAAACAACAAAAACATCATGGGATTAAAAATTGTAAAATAAGTCATGGTCTATTAATGAAAGCCAAGTTTTTTAAAACATTTTCTCCTTCTGAGAATTGAAATTCTCGCTACGACGAAAGAAGACACAGACAAATCTCAAAATAAAGAATTGCTCTTCAAAAAAGATTTCTGCAAAAAAAACCTTCAGATATATTCAGGGAACATGACATGAAGTAAATGAGTGTGTGGTTTTTTTGTTTGTTTCGATTTTATCACAAGTTATGATTAATCACTAAAAAGCACAACCTTACAGAGGCAATAACACAACATAGGCTCTCACTTCGTATCGCACACTTGATCTCTCTCTCTCTCTCTCTCTCTCTCTCTCTCTCTCTCTCTCTCTCTTTCGTCTGTCTGACTTCTCCTTCATTTCCCTTTTCATGTTTTCTCATGGCAGCCTTACCCCTTTAACTGTCCTTTCGCAAATGCTATCAGAACCACCTGTTATGTTCATACAATGTTTCTCAAGCAGTCAGTACGGCTACGTCAACAGCTCTCTAGACACAAAACAAGCATTGAGCTTCGGATATTGAATGAATATCTCATGACAGATATCAGCATACACAGCCTTTCGGAGCATTGATTAGAACAAAGAGATAAAACATTTTTCATAAAATAAAAACAAAAATACCCTGGAATGCCATGCTTTCTATTTCTTACACTCGCCGCTGATGAATTCTGCGAAGAAATACACTCTTTGCATATAATAACGTGACTTCCAAACTTAATGAAAAGTTTTCGCGGACGTGCTAGGACGTCAAACCTTCACCATTAGATACATCATCCAAGATGTGGAAGAGATTTTTTACTGAACCCAACATGGCAGCTCCGCTGTCTTGACACTGAATCAGTTGATTCAAGGGGAGAGAAGTATTGCATTCTCTAGGATGATACCTGGATGGAAAGAAAATAACAATTTTCCTTTTTAGCATGAGTAGAATGAAGGAAGAATTGTTCGAAGCTTTCTTGTTGGCTCTTTTAAATGTTTGACTGTCAAGCAGTTAGAAGATTTTTGCTCTGAACAACATACAAGACCAAAATGATTATTTTTTTCCCCAATATTCCTTGATATGCTATCCCCAATCAGATTAAAAAGAAAAAATTCCTGTTTCGTTTGAAAAAATATGATTGTTAGCCAGCCAGTACAGGTTTGAAATAAATAATTCTCGACACATCAAATTGAAGTAAATTGAAAGAACCTTCACCACACGCCCCGTTTCAGAAAATAAAGTAGATACAATGGGTTAATTTCCATAGCATTTTTTTCTGCCACTTTAAGGCTTAAGAAATAATTTCACTTGTTCGTTTCCTTGTAGTGAAATAAAATAAATGAAGCTTTAAACTTAAGTATACGATATTCATGCAATCATTTGCACCTAATGCATCGCAACTAGCGCTTCATTTTCTTCGTTCCGTTTGGCACAGCCATCCAGGCCAGCAGCTTAATTCTGAACGTGCTGTAAAAACTCTATCTAATCATTCCTCTTGCCCTAATGCTGTCTTCAGTAAGTGACTTGCGTTAAGACAAAATGCCACGGTGTTAAAATATGGCAGTTTGGCTTCTCTACTCACCTGTGGATCATGGACGGATCTGACGGACGCATCACTTGAAGACCCAGGCCGATACACTTCTCAAAGAAATCCACGTCTTCAAGCCCCCAGCCCTTGATGTCTGTCTTGAAGCCACCAGCTCTACAGAGGTATTAAAGTGTAGAACTTGATTAACACCTGCACGATTGTTTTATTTTAAATGGGGATAGACATTAAGCGATCTCTAATTCAGATTTTCGTCTTGAATATTGCCATTGTATCAAAATAAAAGTCCGCATATCTGAAAGTGGCAATTAGCTGACGAAGTTTAAGCAAAAGCAATCCGCCACAAAAATAGAAACGTAAGTGGGAAATTGAAATAGAGACAGTATTTTGACAATTCCTAAAAAAAAAATGTACGTTGAAAAAGAATATGGGGAGTTGTTATGATCAACGGAGAAATACACAAGAGCAAAGAGGTGTAATTCGTCGATCTTATCAACATTAAACTCAAATCGTTTTTTGCTAAATGGATGCTTTTGTGCAGTACGTTATGGCTGTTATAGGACCTGATGGGTATACAAGGCACACATTGGAGAGTTTAGCGAATTAGAAGTACACCTAGTTGCTCTGAATGATATACAATACGGAATTGTGAAAGTCAAATAATATGGGAAATGAGCTAATTCTGTTTTTTCCAACTCTGTTTTAAGATCCTATTTGAAGGCGTGCATAAAGGTGTCCTACCTTGGGAGAAAAAGAAGAGTTAGCTAATTTTGTTAAGTCCAAACATTTTTTGTACTCCATTTGAAATACTCATTGCTAATACCTAGGTTTAAATAATTAAATGAAGTTTCGGAAGGTAGTCCTCTCTAGGCATTTTTTACAGGATTACATATCTTTCTAATGATTGTTTGGAAGGTCGTTCAATAGATTAGGAAATTAGTTGATTTTTAGCATTCATAGCTGTGCATTTATTTAAAAATGCATGGTGGTGAATGATAAAAGAGATCTTTTACTAAATTTAGATTTTTACAAAAGTAGCAAACTATTCCTTTAAGAAATAAATATAGCGGTCCTAAAGGATAAGATTGGCCTCAGAGACTATAGCGTATGATTATACTCGAAAAATAATTGATAAAGCCAACAGGTATTGACGTCTTTATCATAAATATGTGTCCAGCGGAAATGAATGGGGAGGAGAAAATAATGATATTCGAGAAATGATTCAAAAGAACATCTTGGCTTTTCATTTCTTTTATATAATTGAGTTTTTTTTTATTAACCATATACTTCTTCAGACAATCAAAATTATTGCAAATGAAGGGAAAAGGCAGAAAGAAAGAAAAAAAATAGTAAATAGCTAAAAGCTTTGAACAAAAATTAGATTTTCAAATTTACCTCATTTTGAACAACTGTATTAATCAATACAACATGGACAATTTTATATGCAACAAATAAAGAGGTATCTCACTTCTGCAGATCTCGTTTATAAACAGATCCTATCCCGTAGCTGAAAGACCTCCAGAGGCCGACCTTATCCGCTCGGCTGTTTAAAAGCTGGTCACAGTCATCTGTCTTGTAGCAAATCGACTCGGGACTGAAGGAAAAAAAGGGGGAAAGAAGGGGGAGGGGGAGGAAGAGGGGAATGTTGTAGTGGTTTATATGAGGATTCGTTAAACCAAAACCAAAAAAATATTAATAAGATATCCAATACCCCAAACACATCCCAACCTTATATTCCTTATATTATAAGACACTTATATTCCTCTTTAACAATTCTTGTAGAGCAATATATTCTCTAATTTGTTTCCTGGAGGTTCATTTGCGGATTATGTTTAAACGTAACGCTTAAGATTATAAAGATCGACGTGAGAGTAAATATATAGTCGTTTCATTTCTTTTTGGTTCCGAGTTTGATTCAAGGCCAGACTCGATTAAGTGAGTACTGTATTTTGTGAACACCGTTTCTTAGCCACTGGAACCAATGAGCACAAGACATAATTCTGGAAACGTTAAAATTATCGTGCAGTTTTTAATTTATGAAATTACATTTAAGCTCTCTCCTATGATCTTCAATATACATCAATTTAATAAAAGTGAGCATATTTTTGTTTTGCTTTGAAATGGCATAGGCGACGTTAAACAGCTAGTTCTATTTACAAACTTGATATGGTATCGCAAGCAGCGTTCAATTCCTTCACGACACTTACTTGAAGTGCACGAAATAGATCGGGAAGAATGTGCTCTTGCCCATCACTGTGTACTTCGAGACGCGGTGTAGAAACAGACTCGAGAACTCCATATCGACATCCATAAAGAGTAGGAGTGAGTTGTACGGCAGGTCGGCCAGGGCTGTCATGAGACCTGTAATGGTGGAGGATGATAATGGTATGACACCTGCGGTGAAGGATGATGGTGAAGGAATGAGACCTATAATGCTTGAGGATGATAACGTAATGACACTTGTGGTGAAGTATGACCATGAGCTGATGAGGACTATAAATGTGTAGGATGATAACGTAATGCCACATGTGGTGAAGTATGACCATGAGCTGATGAGGACTATAAATGTGTAGGATGAAAGCGTAATGACACCTGTGGTGAAGGATGACCATGAGCTCATGAGGACTATAAATGTGGAGGATGATAACGTAATGACACTTGTGGTGAAGTATGACCATGAGCTGATGAGGACTATAAATATGGAGGATGATAACTAAATGACACCTGTGGTGAAGGATGACAATGAGCTGATGAGGACTATAAATGTGGAGGATGATAACGAAATGACACCTGTGGTGAAGGATGACCATGAGCTGATGAGGACTATAAATGTGGAGGATGAAAACTAAATGACACCTGTGGTGAAGGATGACATTGAGTTGATGAGGACTATAAATGTGGAGGATGATAACGAAATGACACCTGTGGTGAAGGATGACCATGAGCTGATGAGGACTATAAATGTGGAGGATGAAAACTAAATGACACCTGTGGTGAAGGATGACCATGAGCTGATGAGGACTATAAATGTGGAGGATGAAAACTAAATGACACCTGTGGTGAAGGATGACATTGAGCTGATGAGGACTATAAATGTGTAGGATGATAATGTAATGACACCTGTGGTGAAGGATGAGGCCTAAAAAGCTGGAGACTAGAGAATATTGAGGTTATGAGAACAGCAATGGAGGATAATAATGTCAAGGTAATGATTGAGACCTTTAGTGGTAGGGGAGGAGAGATCATGAGACCTCTAATGGTGGATAGTGAGTATATGAGACTGTAATGGTGGGAGAAAATAAGATACTAATATTTCTAGTGGTGGAGAGTCATAGGGAAGAATTATGAGTGAGGCAAGAAAAAAAAAGCCGCGTAAATATTTAATAAAGTCGTAATAGTCCGCACTTTCTTCCTCATAATTGATGTGCGAATTCGTAACAAAACGTTTAGAAAGAGATTTATTAAGCCTTTTCATAAAGTTTCCTGTCAAAGACCAGCATTATTTTTTAACTTACAAAGATACAAAGTTAGAATTCACGGAAAGTACAACAGCAAAACAGCCATCGCCAGCTACTAGAGTAGGAAACAATAACTATTAAAGGGATGTAACTCTTGCTGAAATATTTACTACGAGTTATTACAAATAAATGAAGAGTTGCAAACCTTTGCCTCTGTTGAAGGGCTCATCCATGTAAGTCATCCTTATATCAAGATGTGAATGCGAGCCAATCATGGAGTAAGTGGAGGCGGATATGAGCTTATGCTCTCCCCTGTCGTCAGGGAAAACAACAACACGTAACTCCACCTTGCCTTTGTATTCTGGGAAGAGAGTGGGGACATAAATAGTTCAGATATGTATTCAGAATCCTAGAACATAAGAAATGAAGTTGTTGGTCAAAATTAAAGTCTGAAGGCAATCTACATAGGACATTCACCATTTTAATGGGAGCAAAATGTCGTACCTGAAACGACCCTGGCGTACATTTCCAAAAATCGTCTATAGATGGCTGATCGTTGGTACAAGGGCATTAGCATGTAGATGGGCTTTCCTTCCGCTCCCTTTTCCTCATCAAACGCGTCGGCTTCTCTGCAAATCATTCAATTCAGTATATTAATGCATCAGAAAATACAGCAAAACAGTCACATCGCTATGCACCTTACGACTAAAACTCTAAAAAAAAAAAACAGCAACAAACATTCATATTGCGAAGCTCATACATAATCCAGATAAATGTAGGTAGAATAGTGTTTTCATAATTATTCCTTTTGCCATCGTAACAGAAAGCCTAAGTAAAATTAAATTGTCAGTATTCAAATGATGTTTATCATCAGCACAACGATAATTTTATGTTTGCAGCTAAGGAGGCTAGTACACTGCCGCTTAGACTAACGATAGATTTGAAAAGACCAGATCCATAACTAAGTAGTGGGTGCTGAAAATCGCACGCGAGCCCTTCCATGCTTTTGGCAGTATTTTGTCAGTATTTTGTCAGTATTTTGTCAGTATTTTGTCAGTATTTTGGCAGTATTTTGGCAGTATTTTTGCCGTCAGATCACCTGCAACTTACCGGAACTCGACAAACTCGTGTTCCAGCGGTTTGCGGAGGTACAACGGCTGGAGGTAAGGTTTGCGATCCCTGGAGCGTTTCTTGAGGTACAGGATGGTCTCCGCCCCTCTGTTGGCGGTGAGTCTCTGGTAAGTGATGTTCGCCAACAGTGGCTGCGTCCGCCGGAAATCTGGCAGCTGCCTCAGGTGTCTAGATGGGAAATGGGCGCACAAGACGGGTTGAATAGATTAAGTGAAATACAAAAGGTTGGAGAGAACGTTGATAAGAAAGAAAAGCAAAATAAAGAAAATTAACAAAAAACAAAACAAAAAAACAAAACAAAACAAAACAAAAGAAAAAACAACAACAAAACAAAACTAAACAAAACAAAACAAAAACAAAAACAAAAAACGAACAATAAACAGCTAAAACGGTTTTAAGAGTATCGGCAAAGATGTGATGCGTACTCAGAGAAAACATAAATTTAAAGATGATAAACATGTGAGGATGAAAATTAATAAAAAGCGAAATTTATTTTAAGAGAAAGTACGAGAAAGGTTGATGAGGATTGATACATTTTATAAGTGTATAGACTTTTGAAAAAAAAAGATTGAAAGGTGGATAGATAAATAGATAAATAGAGAGAAAGATACAAACGATAAAAAGATAGACATGAGAGATAGATAGATAGATAGATAGATAGATAGATAGATAGAGAGAGAGAGAGAGAGAGAGAGAGAGAGAGAGAGAGAGAGAGAGACAGAGAGAGAGAGAGAGAGACTGAGACAGACAGACAGACAGTCAGACAGACAGTCAGACAGATAGACAGACAGTTAGACAGATAGATAGACAGTGAGACAGATAGACTGACTGAGGCACAGAGAGACAGAGACCAGACAGATCGACAGACAGACAGACAGACGGAGGTCTGCTTTTTTATTTTTTGAAACAGTAAATCTAGTTTCACCCTAACTTCTTGGTTTGCTGCTAAAATTGTATCATTATTTTTAAAAATACTGGCTAAAGCGGATTAAAGCTCACTAAAAACGTCCGCTACAAATCTTTATTTTTGTCTTGAAAATTAATTTTAATTTCCAATGAATTTAGCTTTTAATTGTCACATTTTTTTTTGTGAATGTCCTGAGAGAGTCCAATACATTCTCGGCAGTCGATATTGGATCAGAATCCGAGAGGGTTGTCGATATGGTGGACATTGTTGGAGTCACTGAGAGAAATGCCTCATCGAACACTTCTTTCCCTATTTCTGAATTGAAACGGCTGTCTTCTTGATCTGTAAAGAATGTCTTGATTCTAGAGCTATTAGTAGTGTTTGATGACACTCACATTGACTACCTTTTGTCTTTCCGTTACCGTCCTATCTCACCTGTTTAAAAGCAAAAAAATTAAGAAGTTGAAGAGGAATGTAGAAATTCAGTCAGTTAATGGACGGTGGTGTAAAAACTTCTCTGCCCACCTAGTCATGTCCATGAAAAGAGCTGCCCTTCTCCGTGTGTCCATGGCGAACTGCAGTTTTCCCGTCTCAAAGTTGGTGGAGTGTAACGTCTTGTACCTCACGAGTTCCCACGCTTTGTCTGAGCGGTGGAATATGGACGGCTTCTGATTAACGAGAAAAAAAACAACAACAAAAAACTGGATAAATCGATAGGTCCGTATAATGGACACTTAGGAGAAAAAGTCTCTTAAATCACTGCAGTATATGAAAATAACCAAATCAGACAGGTTTTGCAATTATTAAGCAAAGTTTTAATATTCTTTGATAGACAAGGCAATATTTATTCTTCTCATAGTATTCAAAAGTTGTAATTCGAAGATTTTTAAAAGCCTTTTAACAGGTTTTAAAGTTTGGAATAATTTTCATGGCGTCAAACATAACGAAGATGTGGTAAAGTAAGCATAAATTCAGCAAGAATCAAGTTTGTATACAAACCAATTCATATTATTTACTCTGACATTCAGGTCTAGGTTAGAACACACCTTACACCGTGCTTTAAACTACGGGTCTGTATAAATCTAATAAATTCAAGAGAGTTAAGTTGAAATTATTAATTTCCGGATCAATATTCCTTGAAGTGCTTAAAAATTCTATTCATTTAAGTTTTTGCCGGTTTGATTTCCTTAATCCTGAGCAAATACGAAGATCTACAAAAGAACTACCGTTCTCAGACAAGTGGTGACTTACATCAGGTAACAGTTGTATGTGCTCCAGGTTCACATCCACCTCAGCTCTCCTATTCATGGCGTCTGTGGACAGAAAAGCTGAGTCAAATAAACTTCATAGGTATTATTTAACTTTGCACACAGTCTTAGCTTCCAGCATTCTCAACAAAAGTCCCTAAAATAGAAAGAATAAAGTTCGTATGGAAATCGAAGGGCAGATTCATTAAGTATAGTCGAAGAAAGTAGGAGGAAATCGTATACTCACATGATTGAAAAAACCAGTGTTCCCAACACTTAAGAAAAAGCTTCAGTTTCAATCACTTGTAAAATGATACGTCTTTTTTAATGAGGAAGTCAGTGCCACAAGAATCTGATAAGACTCACCGAAATGTTCTTTTTCAAGCCAGAATTAAGAAAACGAGTGGGGCCCTCCTAACACATATTGACTCTCACATACATTACACAGTTCAGATTAGGTACTGACCCTCAAAGAACTCCTTGTGGACCATCTGGTCTTCCTCTGAGATAGGAGCAGCGGAGTCAAGGAGCTCCTTGGGCACGGCCCCCGTGATGCCCTTCTGTGTCTCTAGCTTCGAGTCTCCCAGGAGGTAGTTCATGGCCAGCATCTCGTGGCGTAGAGCCCGAGTCTTCGCCTCCAGTTTCTGGGAGGACAAGATCACCATTCTGATGTCACAATGATGAGCAAAATTTTCTAATTCATCACTAAAACAATGAAGATACAAATATCACTTTTTTTTTCTCCAAGGAAATTAGTGTAATTCACAAGAGTTGTCAATACTTCTAACTCAGTTATTTTGGGTCTCGAAATTTACATAATCAAGATTATATCCATTACTTTATCAAGCTGCTTAGTGCTAGCTGCAAAAAAAGTATTCTGCTTGCAGGAATAAAAATTTGCAAGAAATCTCCTTGTTTAGGAATGTACTAGATGTTATCTGTTATTTTCTGATTGATCTCTCAAATCAGTGGCTAGACTCAACTTTGTGGCACTTACTGGCGCTAACAGCTCACACACCTCACACTCTAATCCCAAAAAAATCTTATGCATGAACCTAACAAAGAAGAGTCTGACTAAAAAAACATAATTAAAGCTAATTGCCTTCATATAGTACATTTTAACATTGCTGTAAATCAATCAAGACATAGATAATATTAATTGATGATACAATCTGTCTTTCTCATCGAATACCAACTCCTGTACAAACACCTTCGAATACCAACTCCTGTACAAACACCTATGAACACCAACTCCTGTACAAACATCTTCGAATATCAACTCCTGTACAAACACCTCCGAAAAACAACTCCTGTACAAACACCTTCGAATACCAACTCCTGTACAAACACCTTCGAATACCAACTCCTGTACAAACATCTTCGAATACCAACTCCTGTACAAACACCTATGAACACCAACTCCTGTACAAAGATCTTCGAATATCAACTCCTGTACAAACACCTCCGAAAAACAACTCCTGTACAAACATCTTCGAATACCAACTCCTGTACAAACACCTATGAACACCAACTCCTGTACAAACATCTTCGAATATCAACTCCTGTACAAACACCTCCGAAAAACAACTCCTGTACAAACACCTTCGAATACCAACTCCTGTACAAACACCTCCGAATACCAATTCCTGTGCAAACACCTTCAAATATAAACCCCTGTAGATAAATCGGCGAAAAACCACTCCTCTGCAAACAGCTCCAAATACAAACTCCTGTACAAACACCTCCGAATAACAACTCCTGTACAAAGATCTTCGAATACCAACTCCTGTACAAACACCTCCGAATACCAACTCCTGTATAAACATCTTCGAATACTAACTCCTGTACAAACACCTCCGAAAGACAACTCCTGTACAAACACCTCCGAATACCAACTCCTGTAAAAACACCTCCGAATACCAACTCCTGTGCAAACACCTTCAAATATAAACCCCTGTAGATAAATCGGCGAAAAACCACTCCTCTGCAAACAGCTCCAAATACAAACTCCTGTCAAACACCTCCGAATACCAACTCCTATACAAACAACTTTGAATACCAACTCCTGTACAATCACTTCCGAATACCAACTCCTTACATACACTTCCGAATATCAACTCCTGTAGAAACACCTCCGAATGCCAACTCCTGTAGAAACACCTCCGAATACCAACTCCTATACAAACAACTTTGAATACCAACTCCTGTACAATCACTTCCGAATACCAACTCCTTACATACACTTCCGAATATCAACTCCTGTACAAACACCTCCGAATACCAACTCCTGTACAAACACCTCCGAATGCCAACTCCTGTACAAAGACCGGCGTATCGAGGCAACCAACTAACCTGTAACGTGGCGTTATTGAAGAAGTTGTCCAGGCGGAACATGTAGGACGGCTCTTTGACCGGGTGGAGGTTGATGGCCCTCAGCTCGTCCCTGCCAAGAACCTTCTTGAACGAGCTGTTGGGCAGGTCCAGCTCGGCGTAGTTCTGGTAGAACAGCTCTTTCATCTGGAAATAGTGTCAAATAAACAGTCATAAGAAATGTTGAGAAAAAATGTATTAGAAAAGAGGATAAGAGATAGTGATATATTACTTAAGCTTTGCTGCTCGTGAGCTCGATAAATTTGCACAATTCAATGATGGTAAAAAAAAAATTACACCAACCAGATGCAAGTGAATATCACTGGTGATATCAACAACGTTTACCATTAGGACGATGATGATGAGGATGATGGTGAAGAGGAGGATGATAGTGATGATGTAATGATGATGTTATGATGGTGATGATATTTGATGATGTCATGATATGATGATGATATTGATGAAGTCATGATGATGATGATGATGATGATGACGATGATAAAGATTATGGTTATAATGACGATGCTGATCATAACGTTGGTATCTAGATGATTTAAATGCCAATGATAAAGACACTGAATGATAATAGATCATAACAATAACAAAGATTGTCGTAGGCACTCAAACCGCATCCTCCGCGCACCTCATAATTTGTGGCACACTGGACTCCCGTATTGATTGTGATACACCTGCCGAGCTCTGTGTCCTCGTGACCCGTGACAGTGACCCCCAGGCAATCACGGAGCCCTGGGGCGACCCCCAGTACGACATCCCTGGACATAATCACACCAGGTCCACCCATACAGAAGGCACCGGCCAGACCAAGCTTGCCTTTAGTAAGAGTTAAGTGAGAATTACTCACGCGAAAGTTAACGAAAATTAAAAAGAAACAAAAAACATAGGAGCAGCATAATTTACAGTTGATCATCAAGAAATGACAATAACATTTGTAATAACGACCCCTCCCCTCCCCCCCCCAAAAAAAAAAAAAAAAAATAAAAAGAAAGAAAGAAAAGAAACAGATTGTGCGAAAAAAAAACCAACAAAAACCAAACACCAAAAAAAAAAAAAACCAACAACAAACAAACAAACAACAACCCAAAACAATGTTCTTTAATGTTCTCTCAGGAGCACAGTTCAGCCGATCTGGCATCTTCAAAATTAACTGACCCGTCAAATATTCTCATACGCAATACATTTTAGAGAAAAAACATTAGTTAAGTCAGGAAGAACAAGATAAAACAAGGAAATCCTGTTAAACAAGGATAATCAACAAAAACGGAAAATCAATTCATGGAAAACCTTCAACGCTCAAAATTATCACTATCACCACCACTACCACCACAACCACCAGACAACCACCAAGCAACCACTCAACAGGACGGCACCCATACCTTCTTCAATCGCTTTGCCAAAACCAGGCTGTCCGAGGTACCTTGGGGTCGTAGTGTTGATGGACTTGAGAAACTTGACCAGTTCGTCCACCCGCATGTACACATCGTCGTCTGCCCGTATGAGCCACTGGAGGGAGAGAACCAATCTTGGAATTAAAAAAAACAACTGGAGCAGCTCATCAATAACGGTGCCATTCCACTCATGAGGTAAAAAAATAAAGATTGTCGTTACGACTTGACTGAACAATTAGGCCATTATCATACAATAACCATAAGGCAATATTTGAACAAAAAATCTAATTCTATTTGCCAAGAAATGGTTTTTAAAAACATCATTACAGCTCAACGTTAATAGTCTGCAACAACAGTTACTAATTCTGTAATTTTACAATCTTTCCAAAGATCACTTTAGCAGCCAGTGTCGGTCTATGTGAATTCGAACAAAACTGCAAAATATGCACTGCTTGGTAGGTTCTCATGCCATTTTTATTTACATGAAAAATGCTATAAAACGGTGTAATATATACATCCTTCCTTGCAGGATTATCTTACTCATCAAATTGCTTCATTCAACATTTTTATGAAAAAGTTATATAAAACATTGACCGAAATATGTCTACCGAAGGCTTTAGGAAGCTATTTATCACACAATTCGATCAACGATTACGGCTTTATCTAGGGTGGTATCTAATCTAAGAGGTGCTGTTATATCTAGGAAATGACCCTAACAAAAGAGGTAATGCTGGATACCTCTTAAACCATTAAGTTGTCCATCCATAGGTCTTGTTTTGAAAGACCATAGACTCTATCACGGAAACAAATCTGTGCCAGAGCACCCGTACTATAGAGTAGGAAAGATCCAAATTCTAAAGATACTTTTAATAAAACGCTGCATTTACTGAGAGATCTTCGATCTGAATTTATCTTTCTTCACGCCCTGAGCAAAACACTTCTAATAACGTCTGTCATTACAGCTTTCATATTCCTGACTCACTTCATAGTCTTTAGCATAATGTTCGGCCATGTAATGCACCATGGCGAATGATTTCTTCTGTGGCGGATAGTCGTTTTCTTTGATGCCCTGTAGCTGGACCACGTTCAGATCACCTGAAATCGTTAGAAATCTGTAAAACATGCTCGAAATATTGTGGACACACGGGTTATTTGTATTTTTTTCTTCCTCTTGCAATTTAATGACATTATCTGATTATTTCATAAAACTCAGTTATGTCACAAAAAAAAAATTTCTACATCTAAAAATACCTTTGAAAAGTAAAAAAATGATAGCTATCACATCAATAATGCAAATCCAGAAAAAGATTAACAAAACAAACAAAAGAATTCAAGGCCCAAACCGACCTCTGTAGTCCTCGCCCTCTCCCAAGAAGTAGACGACCTTGCCAGGTACTCGAGGTACCCAGGTCTGACTGCTGGCAAAAGCTCTCGTGTCCAGGTACTTCCGGGCTGTCATTATGCCGATAAACAGGAAGTGGTCATCAGACTCTTCGCCCGCCCGAGTAAAGGAGGAATCTTCACCTAAAGAGACAAGAAATTTCATTGGCGAGAGAGAAAAGGTAGATAGCACATTTCTACGGATGAGGAAAGTTGAATCTTATGTAATGATTGTCAATAAAAATGTTAATTATAGAAGTTTATAGATGAAAGAAAAATAACAAGAGAGAACATTTTCATAAAGTTTAACCGGTAAAAAATGAAGGAAAGATTAAGGAATCAATTTTATTCTGCAGAAAGTATCGAATTGTCGGCCAATAGTTCTACTTGAAGAACCTTCTTGCAATAAAAAAAACCCTGCTCAGTTATGAAAATGAGGGCAATATATTAAAACGCTGAAATACAATATTGGAAGAAAACATTACATAGTGAAAAGATCTCAATTGGACCGAACTCATTGGAGAAAACCCCTTAAAATGGAAAGAAAAAAACAGAACTTAAGACAGCAGAAAGCTAAATCAATACAAATAATTAAAGTGTTTCTGCTTGTTTTGCATGCTCAATGTCTTTACATGAATGGCGCAAAAATTCATTAAAATGTTTAGTTATTGATTGATTGCTTTTCATAAAAAATGAGAAAGAGAATGACTCGACGCAGCGAATAAGGAAAAAAAAACGAAGAAAACCGCACCAGATGCTTTTTCGGAAACAAAAAACAAAAAACAAAGACAAAAAAAAACAAAAACACATAAAAAAAAAAGGTTTCGAAAGGTAAGTAAGAGATTCAAGGAAAATAACAACAACAAATAGATACAAATCATTTATAAAACATGCTTCACATTCTCTGGAGCCCTCCCAAAACTTTCACACCAACCTGTGTCGTTACTGTTCAGCAAACCGAGCCGGAAGTGCTGGTTGGCTATCTTCATCCTGATTGCTTCCGCTTGCTCTTTGGCCTTTCGCGCAGGCGTCGAGGCCTCTCTACAGTCCAGGAATTTGGGGTCAATGGAAGGATGGATTTTGATCCACAGGACATGTCCGAATAGGACGCCCAGCGCGAAAAAACACATTATGTGGGCGTAGCCTTGGAATACTGGAGCTGTGGATGACGTCACAGCGGTCATGGTGGAGATATCAAAATCTGAGGTGACGTCACTTTCGCTGTCAGGATCCTGCTCAGGATCGTCAGCTGGTGAGTGGCTGCGGCTGGGGCTACTAAAAAAATAGGAAAGGAAAAAGTGAGAAAGAGAGGAAGACTTTATTTTTTCATGGCTGTATGCTCAGAGTTGCCAACTTATCAACTATCTAATGGAAAAAATCAGCTGAAGGAGAACAAAAATTGAGGCAATAATTTTACTTAGGTTGTGGTGAAAAAAGAAAACTTCGTACCATGGCAGCGACGGACAGCAAATTAATGTCCAGGAAAAAAAGGTGAAATAATAACACAAACAACTGTTTAAGGGAAAGAAACAGACTAGAGATAAATATAGGTCAAGATGGTGTGATTGAGAAAGTGAGCAGAGCGATTGTATTCACCACAAAAGGACAAGAGACAAAGATAAAAATGTTAAAGGGAATTCGGGCGGAGAGGGAAAAAAGATACTGTTACAAGGAGGATTGCCATATATATACATGTATAGAGATGATGCTATGTAATTAGTGTGGAAGACCGTAGAGTGAAAAGAGCTATGGCAGGGAAAGATACATATGAAAGATAAAGAGATGTTCTATCAGCGGAGAGAAGACAAGAAAATGTTATTTTAGGCAGATGATGTCTAGACGCTAGAACAGTATTTGTGGGAAACGATAACAGTTTCCAAAGATGCTTTTGTCTTTAAAACTCTAACAGCAGCAACAGCAAAGATGTATATTCACATATTCTATTAAATTAGACCGAATCTAGCTGGTCATATGAAATCCAGATGATTGGAAAAAGTCAATTTTGTGTTCTTCGAAATATCAAAAAAAGCTATAGAAGTGATTCCTGGATCTTAAAAAATGCGCTCAGATTAATCTCTTACCTTATCCGAAGCCAATCCTGAATTTTCGTTATTATTTTAACTGTTGTGCAGCGAATATCCTAAAGCAAACTGCTTTGTACATTCTAGACTCTCAGATAACATATTTTTCAAGTCCGAACTTCTATCTATTTTTTATCTCTAGATCTCGATCTATTTAAAAATCTAGATTTTCATCTAATTAGAATCCAAAACACCCCTCTATTTCGGTTTTCGGAATTTCCGCCATTTAAAGATTTAGACTCCCATCTTTTTAGAATTCCAGGCTTTCTTTAGAAATACAATTTCATTCTTTTTATCTACTTAGAATCCAAGACTTTCATATATTCTAAATCCCAAACTCCTATCTGCTAAAAATTCCAGACTCACATCTGCTTAGAATTCCATGCTCCAATCTACTTAAGATTCCAGACTCCCATCTATTGAGAGTTCGAGAACAATCTATTAAGAAGTGAACAATTTTCCACATTTAGAATATTTTTAGGTACCCTGTTTATAGGGATCATCAAACTAACGGAAGTCAATTAATATTTTTTACAAATAATGTTTCAGTAGTTCAGTAGTTGTTAAACGCTATACGGTAGTAAACATTCAGCCAGTCTGTTTTACTGCTGCCAATATACACCCTCCCGTCAGGCAGTGGGAATTGGTCCATCAACATCAAGAACAGTTTAAGCAAATGTCTCACCTCTGCATGTATGCAGTAGTGTACCCAACCACTTGACCACCAGAAACCTTTTGAAGTTATAACTTTGTTTTCAGAATTAAATTCGAATTGAAGCATACACTTCGAACATATGTTTTACTCGGCTGGTCTATTTGACACCTTGAAAAAGTTTGATAAAGTCTGTCCACACAGTATTGATCTAAAAAATTTAAAGGAAAAATCCACAATGAAAATTTTTTCCAGAAATTATGTGACTTTGAAACGTTGTGCAACCCTTCTCCTTGTCCTTCCCCCCTGCCCTCTTCTCCTCTACGGCACCCCATCCTATTTTTCGCCCGCCTTAAAGTTGTTCTTACGATGTCGTAAAATCAGACGGTGGGCAAAGACGAACCAAGCTTTTGCGCAGCCTCGACATATAAAAGACAAAAAAAAAAACAATCAAAAGATGAATACTGCTTTAAATTTAACAAAATAATATCACGTCCCAAATCCATGAATAATGTAATATAATACCCTCAGTATTCAGTATTTGCTCAACAGCTGTGCCTCCTCTACTTTTGGATTGCAGTATCATAAAAACTTCGTAAGCTATGGGTAAATAAAGCTGCGATACAGCTTGTTGATTCTAATGGTTTATGCTTCCAGTATGACACTGTGAGGCCAGGGATAATTATACCTACAGTAATGGTGCTAGATATTTGACAAAAGTGGACAACTTTCTTTAAAATTTCATTTCATAATTTTTGTTCACTTCAATTTTTAGAGTTGGAGTGTTGAGAAGGATAATTCAAACTAGGCTAAACAAAGAGGCCAGAGTACTCGTAGTCTATTGCTTTGTTTTCAGCAGAGGGCTAGGGGTGCTGTTTCACGAATAACATTGACAAGAAGTACAGTATAGCGCCGCTGGGACCATTGAGGGCAGACTTTACTATTCAATTTGGCCAACTTTTATAGGTATATTCTGTTCCTAATTTTTCACTTTAATTCAAGTCAGGAAGTATGGATTTATCTTAATCAGCCATTGACCTTACAACATAATTATAGGAAAATGTGTAAGCAATTAGCGTTTTTTTCCGCTCTCTCCTGCCAACTCCTTCGTCTACACACAATTATACTCCTGCTAATTCATCAAGAAAAACCGCAGTCACAAGCTTAGACCTCAATGTCTTAACAGAATCAGCAATAGCAAATATAGATCTAAAATCATAGAATTGACCCAGAGTATGGTTTTATCAAAACATGCTCCGTAGACCTGTGGATTATCACATTGGCATTCTCTGGATGTGTAAAAAACCTGAACATAATTATAGGATCCGCTCTTTGTTATGGCTGCCAACTTTGTGGGTTGTTAAGATTAAAAGAAATGTGTTTGCATTCTCAACATCATTTGCTATTCACCGATTTTCAATGCTATTACTATAATAATGTTTTATTCCTCTGCTTACAATTTTCTTCTTTCATAAAAGTATGACGTCCATGTTCTCGGATTTATAAGTTCCTTAAAGTAACAACAACAACAACAAAAACAACAATATTAATAATAATAATAATAATAATAATAATAATAATAATAATAATAATAATAATAATAATAATAATAATAATAATAATAATAATAATAATAATAATAATAATAATAATAATAATAATAATAATAATAATAATAATAATAACAATAATAATAATAATAAAACCAATGCATAAGGGTTCTTCATTCCGGAAATCGCAGTGAATGTATATCTTGTGCAGAAATAGATTTTTTTCTGCAAATAATATTTCCTTTCCCCACAACGACTAAAAATACAGATGTAAATCTAATAAGACAATGATATTTATTCTTGAAAATAATTCCAAGACAAGATTCCTTGTTTTAAAAACAATAGTTTGTTAATTGATTTACAAATCAACAAGCTGCATGTAAATATACACATATTTTTAAAAAAAATAATTTCTTATATTATTTCTTCATTACACAAATCAAAGAGTTCATTTCTCACTGATCTAGATCAGGCATCTCTTTGTGAACTCTGAAATCTGCAGGAAGAGGTGGTTTGCAATATGTCTTTTGAGAAGTGTCAGGTCGACGTTTTAAGATTCTAAACTTCATTATACAGAATCAAGAAGCCCATGATTTTTTTAAATTAATAAATTCATATTGTGAGCTAAAGAAAGTGGGAAAGCATCAATCTTTAGGATATGATCTAATTTTTAGTCCTATTTCCGTATTTTGTAAAGCAGAGAGAGCGCAGCTTTCATAAAGGATGGCCTGCTCATCCTCATAAATAACCCCAGTATATTGAAGTAAAAAAAAAAAAAGCAAAGAATGCGCGGGGGAAAAAAACCAACACATTAGCAAATCTGGCTGTCGTTTACAAAAGTGAAGATCATCTCATAAACGAAATTTTTTGTCGCTCTATTCAACAGCTGCAGGCTTGCGTTTAAAATTTAGAGAGAGTGTAACGATTTTTTTTCTACCCTTTGCAAGCTTAACTGCCTGTTGTTAAAAACTATTTTGCAGCGACGATTTCAAGCTCTCTTCCTACTGATTCATGGCAGAATTACATTTGGATGGGTGTGCTGTGGATCAAATGCACAATGACTTGATGGCAAAACTCTGAACTAAAGGATTGCATAACCTTTATCGTATTTAACGAAACTTTACCTCCTTCCAAAGCCCATACCATATTTAAAAAGGAATACATAAAAGGTTACTTTGTTACATAGGTCAATATACTTAAGTTCGTAAAATGAATATTACCATTGTACGATTTGTATAGATTACATAGGGCCTATATTTTCCGGATCATTGGGCATTAAAAAGGGAAGAAATGAAGACACAGAAACTTCATCTTGACCACGACTGCATAGCAGTTGGGTGAGATTAAATTTTATAATGTCACAGTGCATGCAGATTTAGTTGAGAGCTTAAGATTTTTATCTTTATATCTAGGAATTGAGAAAAAAAAATCACCAGGAAGCTTCAAGTTGAGAATGGAAAAATCGAATCTAAAGATTTGCTTTTCTTGATTAGAAATAAAGTTAACTGACCAAATTGAAAAAAAAAAAAGAAAAAAAAGGAGATGACTTTCCCGAACTCAGCTTACAGGTATGACAGAGGAATCGCTGCGCAGTTGTTGGTGTAAATAATATTGTGAAACGATTCAAAGATAGTAGGGCAGTGAAGCTAAAGACAGAGTGGTCAAACTATCAACAAATTTCTCAGTAACACAAACCAGGTCGGGCCTTGTAGAGTATTTCCATCGTCACCACTGCTCTCTCTCTCTCTGTCTCTCTCTTTGTCTCTCTCTCTGTCTCTGTCTCTCTCTTTCTCTCTCTCTCTCTCCTCTCTCTCTCTCTCTCTCTCTACTCTGACTCTATTTCGGTATAAGTCTCTGTCTCTCTCGCATTTTATCTCTCTCTCTCTCTCTCTCTCTCTCTCTCTCTCTCTCTCTCTCTCCCTTTCGCTTTCTTTTCCTTCTTACCTTACACCAACCGTAAAGGAGCCCCATATTTTCATAAACTGTCATATTAAATATTTCTTTCCTGTACTTTTCTTATTTCCTTCTGTTTCATATCAATATCAATTTACAATTTTATTTGTTTGGTTCTAAACAAAATTAGTTCATCTTTTTCTGGATTTTGTGTATGACAATATGCAGAAACATCAATGTTGAACGTCAGGGAAAATATTTTAAAAAGCCACTTAGATACTCAGTTACAAATTCATAGCAATTTTTTGTTTCTCTATGACTGATGAGTGCTGCCGCAGATCTTCCATGCCTGCTAACTTCAATAGATTGGAAGGTTGAGATAGCTTACACTGAATAAACCGTTTTTCTATCTATCGATGGATCGATCTTTTTACCTTTCTCTGCATCCATTCATTCTATCTCTCTATCTATCTATCTATCCATCTATCTATCTATCTATCTATCTATCTATCTATCTATCTATCTATCTATCTATCTATCTATCTATCTATCTATTTATCTATCTATCAATCCTTTTGACCACAAATCTACCTATCTATTCCTCTAGCCATATTAACATTCATATTTACCTGAAAAGCTTTCTGTTGATATATTTATGTTATAATTTATCTCCATTAATCTTTCTATTTTTCTTTGTTCGTTTTATATCTTTTCTCTATTATTTTAGCATTCTGCAACAGTGCTCGACAGAGAAGAGCGTCTATTTATCTATTTATCTCTCTGTCTCACTGTCTATCTATATATCTATCTGTAACATAAATTTATATCTATTTGCCGAACGTGCGAATTAAAGACCACAAACGCTGGTATGTCTTTTTTTGAAGATCTATAAAACGTTCACGTAATGTCTTACGCACACTTATACTATGTCTTGCTTCTAACTTTATCTATTTTTTTGTGTTCAGTACTTTTTATGTCTATATTCTCTTCCTTACAAACTCTAAATCATGATTTGATTCCAGAAGATAGCATCGAACTTAGCTTTGCTCAATATAAACGCAAGGAATTTTTTTTTAAATTCCAGTCTTGGTCATTAAGTTATGAAGACATTTTCGTTTACAAAGAAAATGGCATAAATCCTAGAAATTACCCTCCATTATAATTGCCATGAAACTTTCAACAGCTTCTCTTACTCTGTATGCAAACTTACACGTTACAAGAAATTATAGATTATTTCCTCGATCAATTATGTCACGAGTATTTGAATACCACAAATATTTCTAAGCCTACCTGGGCAGGATTTCTACACGTAAATTTTGCATCCATTTCATTATTTTGAAAGTCAACAGAAAAGCAGTCAGATATCGGTAAACTCAGCTTTGTTACTTCACTTTACTATTACAGCGCCTATAAAACAAATCGAAAATATTAAGAAAAACTGGCTTAATTCAAATTGCTCAGTTTGTGATACACTTAATAAGTTTTAAAGATTAGTATTCAAACCCACCATACATCAGCATTACATTTATCACTTTCCCCATTGGTCTCGTTATGAAACACTTTGCCCCTTTTTTACCGGTTCTCTATTTGTCTTTTTGCTAACATCAATAAACAATAACCATTAAAAAAAAAGAACGTGAAAAAAGGTCATAAATACACTCCGGCCCAGTGCACAGGCCAACATCTTGAACTCTTTAAGACAATCGTGATAACTCAGAGGATTGCCAAGTTTGTGTAGAGAGAGTGTGTGCCCGTTTTTCTCAGAGATAAACATAATCATTTGACGGGGACCAGGCGCTCTTTATGTTTACTTTAATTCAAGCTTAGCATTCTCCAGGAATTACGCCATTCAATGCCTGAGCGAAAACGCAATATGTACCGCTTGGATCATCCTCTATTTAAATTAATCCAATGCATTTTCATAGTCTCAAATTTTACACTGATTAAAGTAATTGTGTTAACCATGAAAATTTTAATTCGTTTAACGGTTTCCTTAGCCTTTGTTAAGCCTTTGTCTCAACTTAGAATTAGAATAACATCTACAAGCCAAAAGTAAATTACAGGAGCAAGATAGCCTGGTCCTAGGTGGTTTTATGTTCGAGGGTTGAGTGCAGTAAGATGTTTACACCCTTCAAGTTATTAAAAAAAAAATAAAGAAAGGAAAAGATTTTTGAATTGAATCCAAACTGCACTTAATTTTATCATAATATATCTAATTTTAGTTTGCTGTTATGGTGTCAACTTCAGTAAGTTCAACCCTGCTGAGATGCATGCAGTGATCTAGATAGACCGATGAACTCACCCCAGGTAAACAAAGAAACGTGACTGGAGCGTTAAACAAGCATGTTTGGCATCCTCTGGCCTAGCAGAAGGATCGATGTTCATTCTGGCAACCATATTATTTCTTGAAAGCTTCCCAAGTTCCTTTTTCTTTCATAAAAAAGCTCCATTAATTTTTTAAACTTTTTTTTTCCTTTCTAATTTTAACATCTTGAGCTAGACCTTGTTGGAAAATTTATCACTAGTTTTGAACAATTAATTTTGTGTCTATGTATAAGTTTTATATAACGGAAACAAATTAACGAAATTGTGTAGGATTTGAAGAACTAATCCTTTTTTTCTCAATCTAAGTCCCAACTTTTCTTATCACTACAAACAGAGGTGGAAAAGATGCGCGCACGTTTGGCTCGACAGGACGAGCGCTGACCCCTGAGGTCAACTGTTTACACTGAACATACACAGTAGGCCGCAGGTGAGCAGATAAACCTGTCACACAGGTCAGAGGTCAAATGCCGGAGATTGATGCTCAGTGATATAGAGGCACATTGCATGAAAGCGAAAGTACTCGTATAGATCAATACTAACATGCCCTGAGCCTGGCCTCTGCTGTCTCTACCCACTCACACTTCACGGAAGGGATTGCCAAGCAATTCATCAAACACAGGGAAAAACCGACTTTTTTAAAATTTTTAAGCAAAATAAGAAAACAGCGGTAAAAAAGTTAAAAGAACTTAGTAAGTAATTTCCTCTGCTCTTTCAAAGTTTTAAAAATGATATACGTTGTAACTGGAAATCTAGAACAGACTGAAACAACTGAAAATTGAGAATGACACAGAAATGGTAGCGATTTAACACTTAAACTCTGAACATCTTAAATCAGTGAAGATTTCGAAGCAAGCAATAAGAAGGGACGTGAGTTAGTACAACCTGCCAATACTTTGAGCTCAGATGCAAGGAGTCAGCGTTCACGAAAGTACTACACGAAGTTAAAATACAATACATGACATAGCCACAGGGTCCAACAATAGAGGAGCTATATCAGTTAAGAGCAGTTCCAGCTGGAAATAGCATTGGCTGATATCCGATTGAACAATCTAGTTACTGAGTGAACAAACCAGGTGTCTCGGACTGACGTCATCACAGTGCACGTCTAGTTGATTTCCCATGTAATGTTCACAGAACACACAATCATAACCTTGAAGCAACCATTCCAAAAAAAAAAAAAAAAAAACATGCTGGTTAAGTCTCCGACCTTCTAAATCCCCGGCATAAAAAAACAGCTTGATATAACAAATTGAAAGTATTTAAAAGTAGAATATAAGAAATGATTCAAGATAGGTTTTCTACTGCCTCCTTTCTATACCGTGAACCAGATTTTCTGTTCAGCATCACGGCCCGGTTTACGTGGATCACTAAAGGAAGCGAAGGTGTTATTGTTCTCCAGTTAACGAATGCTGTGCTGGCATTGCTCACCGCTACGCAACAAGACGATATCTCTACCGTGGATAACAGCTTCTCTACATCCACAAGCTTCTGGTATTGACTCCCTTTTACCACCTTTTGTTTTTAAAATAGAATACTAACATTGGTCACTATCTGCTCTTTATAATGTTCTTTTGCTTTTGTCTCTATCTGTCTCTTTTTCTTTCTCTCTCTGTATCTGTCTGTCTGTCTGTCTGTCAGTATGTATGTATGTCTTTCTGTCTGTCTGTCTGTCTCTATCTCCGTCTCTCTCTCTCTCTCTCTCTCTCTCTCTCTCTCTCTCTCTCTCTCTCTCTCTCTTTCTTTGTCTAAGCCTCTGATTCTCGTACTCTTTGTCTTTTTTTTCCATACACTACTTAGCCGCAGCTCACCTTGCCTACTGTAGGAGAGCATTCAGATTGTTAATTATTTTCTTCAGTGGCTCACACTTCTCTTGACAAGAACAATTTAAAGCCTACACAATCTTTGCTCACAGTCATGTGTTTAACTCTGTCTGTTTGTCTGTCTGTTTGTCTCACATACAGATACACACGCTCACACACATTCTTTCTCTCGGCATTTATCTTTATACCTTCCACTTTCTTAAATTTTATCGTTTTCTCTTCCCTCTCTTAACAGCTCCACTCTCACTCTTTCCGACAGTCCGTTATACTGTATATCTCTCTCTCGCTATCTCTTTTTATTCTTTTTTTAATCCTTACTCTTTCTGTCTTAATATGTTTAGGTGAAATATTCTCTCTCTCTCTCTCTCTCTCTCTCTCTCTCTCTCTCTCTCCATATACATGTTTATGTATATATATATATATATATATATATATATATATATATATATATATATATATACCACTCTGAATTCTCTGTAGCTGAATCGCGTTTGCTTTTATTCAATGTCTATTATTCTTGGCACATAAATTCTGCTCATATGAAATAAAAACGTAGATATTCCTTATCGTGTGTCACACTTTCGTCAGTGCCATCTTGATCTCTGGTATTTCCTATTTTCTCATGTTTTTCACATCTCTCCTTTCCATCCCAATATTTAGCTGAAACCTTTTACAAGTTCAAGCATTAAAGTTTCGGTCTTTAATTCTTTCAGAAGATTTTCTTATGCCTTTCTTATGTCTGTAAATACACACTTTCCAACATTCTCTTAAACATTGCTGGCATTGCTGTCGTTTTCCTCACTTTTCTCTTTCAAATATATCCATACACACACAAACACACAGACACACATATATATATATATATATATATATATATATATATATAATTATATAATATAAAGATAATATATATATATATATATATATATATATATATGTATAATAATGTGTGTGTATATATATACAGATTCTCTCTCTCTCTCTCTCTCTCTCTCTCTCTCTCTCCCATCTCTTAGCCATCTCTCTTTTTCGTCTATCGACAGAATCTAATGTTACCTTTGCTCCGTGTAGCCACCTATCTATCAATCAACCTCATTTCTTTGGCTCCCTCTTCCCGTTCCCCAACTTTCCAACAGACATATCTGCTCACTCCCTTTTTTGGTTATATATTATTCCTCTCACACCCATCCCAGATTCTGAAAAACTAAAAAGCGGTCACTAATCTTTCTCACTCAACAAACTCTTGTTTCTTTCGACGTTCCGGGCTCGTGTCTCGTTGGTTTTATAAGCCAATGCCAGCTTGTATGGAAAATAAGCTAAACTTCTTGCCTTATTGCAACCAAAATAAACAAATATAAAAAAAAAAAAAAAAACCAACCCAAAGTTCATCGTGACTTTGAAGCTCGTTTTTCTCTCTCCATAACTTTAAGTTACAAACTTAAAGGCTGAAGCTAGAAAATGACTTGACATGACCTCCTGAAGCGTGTTTTTTTGCTTTGGCTTGGGAAAGAAATAACAGTCAAATTCCTCTGTAAACTACTCTCAAATTTGAGTTTTGAGTTTTAAAGAAAAAGGGAGGAAACGCCTGACTTAAGAAATTTGAATCGGAAGAACATTAAAAGGGGTTGTGTGTATGTGTGGATAAGAGAGAGAGAGAGAGAGAGAGAGAGAGAGAGAGAGAGAGAGAGAGAGAGAGAGAGAGAGAGAGAGACAGAGAGAGACAGAGAGAGAGAAGAGAAAGAGAGAGAAGAGAGAAGAGAGAGAGAGAGAAAGAAAGAGAGAGAGAGACAGAGAGAGACAGAGAGAGACAGAGAGAGAGAGAAGAGAAAGAGAGAGAAGAGAGAAGAGAGAAGAGAAAGAGAGAGAAGAGAGAAGAGAGAGAGAGAGAAAGAAAGAGAGAGAGAGAGAGAGAGAGAGAGAGAGACAGAGACAGAGAGAGAGAGAGAGAGAGAGAGAGAGAGAGAGAGAGAGAGAGAGAGAGAGAGAGAGAGAGAGAGAGAGAGAGAGAGAGAGAGAGAGAGAGAGAGAGAGAGAGGAGCGGTGGATTAAGGGGGAGCAAACAAGAGAGTCAAAGATAAAAGTTTATAGTTAAAAATATAAAGATTAAATTTTCTCCTCAAAACGGAAGATGAAGACAAATTTCCAAACAGATTATTTACCCCAAACGGTACTGAAGATCTTAAGTTTAAGCTTTGGAACTGAATAATAGTTTAACTAAAATAACTCTGCTACAAATTTCACCATCATCATTACCATCATTATATCTAAACAAAAATAAATCAAACTAATTTTAGGCTAATCTTGTGAACACTAGGCTTGTGAAAATAAGATTTTTATATCGTTCTATAAATAAATATAAAAAAGAAAAAATATGACGAATTTCTAGCCCGACTTTTACTCTCATCTTTTTAAATATCATTTTAAACAGACACGTTTACTTTTCGTGTCCAGAAAAAAAATGAAGTAAAATTTATTCCCTACCTTTACAAGATAGATTATAATCTTATCGTTAAAATTGCTAAAAAGGGAATCAATAAAAAAAGATAAAAACTATACCTTGTTTAAAATGTTGCAATCAAATCCAACTGCTGTGTACCAACTAGACACATATGTACATTTTTGGCGAATGGAGGACAAATTTCGATTCAGACCAAGATCTAGATCCTGTTCTACGACACAGGAATTCGGTAGCTATAAGTCCTATCTAGATCTAGAGGTCCAGACTAACTGAACCAAAGCAGAAAACATATCTACAGGATTCCTATTCATGTTTCCCCTCTTTGGCAATGTCACAGTCTGCTGCGCCTCCATACACCTTTCTTGCCCGCGATTAAAAAAAGTTAAAGGGGTGCGGAAGTACCAGGAAGGGAGGGGGCGGGGATGGGAAAGGTGCCATGGGAATGGTAAGATACGAATCAACCATCACAGGTCCAGAAAAAAGAGGGGTAGAATTTGGACCATGAGATATAGGGATTGGGCATCGGCATGGCCAAAGACAGACTGAGACTTGGTCTCCAGCTTCAATAGAAAAGTAAACTAGGTTGGTCAAAATCTTAGATTTTTTCTTTTCATCCCCTGAGTCTGCTTAATGTAAAGAAATAACTGTAGCGGTGTTTGGCCAAGGAATAGTCTTGACCAGACGGATGCAGTATGATGTGTCCTAAACATTTAACTGGATCGGTGGTGGATTTTTTCAATACAACTGAAGGGGAGAGTGAAAGCAAATAAAAAATGGGCCCTACTTGTAGAATTAATAGGTGCACCGTGCTGAGAGAATGAAAGAGAAAAATGAAAGCCAATACGGTGGAGAGGGTGAGAGGGAGGTTTGCTGGGTGGAGACACTAAAGGTGTGTCCTTTCAGTTCCATTCTTGCATGACGGCTAGCAGTGGCACTTAACGCAGCAATCGGTGCGAACAGGGGAACACAGGTCTTGGTACGGACTGTGGAGGTCGTATGGGACAAAATGCAAAATGAGAGAGAGAGAGAGAGAGAGAGAGAGAGAGAGAGAGAGAGAGAGAGAGAGAGAGAGAGAGAGAGACAGAGAGAGAGACAGAGAGACAGAGAGAGAGACAGAGTGAGAGGGAGAGAGAGAAAGAGAGAGAGAGAAAGAGAGAGAGTGAGAGAGAGAAAGAGAGAGAGAGAGTGAGAGAGAGAAAGGGAGAGAGAGAAAGAGAGGGAGAGAGAGAAAGAGAGAGAGGGAGGGACAGAGAGAGAAAGGGAGAGAGAGGGAGAGAGAGAAATAGAGAGAGAGTGAGATAGGGAGAGAGAAAGAGAGAGGGAGAGAGAGAGAGAGGGAGAGAGAGGGAGAGAGAGAGAGAGAGAGAGAGAGAGAGAGAGAGAGAGAGAGAGAGAGAGAGAGAGAGAGAGAGAGAGAGAGAGAGAGAGAGAGAGAGATTTTTTTCACGTCCTATTCTATCCTTCATGGCGAATCCGGTTTATTTGTTGACTTTTTTCTGCCAATGTCAGAATGCTCCATATGATAAAAAGAAAACCTTCCGAACCAAAAGTCTGCTTCAAACTTGGTCCCACATTTTGAAACAACACAAATTGCAGTATTGAAGGGAAAGACATTGTGCTGTGGGATTAGATTATTTGTCAAACTGAGAACATTTGTTGAATAGGCGAAGGAATTATCAGTGACACAATATTTAGGTTTAAACTTTTTAGTTATATCTAATTCTAATTGAAATGAAAACATGCGGGGCCTTAAAATGGAAGGAAATTTAAACGGAAACAACATTATACCTAAAATTAAATGAAGATTATTATACTTATTATTTCATCCTGAGTGAAATATATATATTTTTTAAATTTTTTATGTATATATATATATATATTCTTTTTGCTACAGCTGGAAACCTACAATGGGATATGAACAAAATACAGAAGCGTACACTTTTAAATTTAAGCTGGAAGTATCATCTTTTGAACGCCTGTCAATATTCCCTTAAACAGGTGTCTTACGGCATCAAGTTCAAGCTCTAGCTGAGCGATGTTTGTTTTATCCTCGCCCTAATACCTTGGGTCATATTGACTGAAACACAAAGTAGACCATCACTCAACCAATGAATCAGTTATCCAATCAATTAACCGTCAAGTTATTGATTTTTCAAAGAATATAATGAACTAACAATATCAAAAATGGTTGAACCATCCAGCCAATCAATCGACAAAATAATCAATCAACCAATCAACAAGGAAACTAATCAACGGATGATTCAATCATCTAATCAATCAGTTAACCGATACTTAATAGAAACCATCACCTGTTTTTTTTTTAAATCTCTTCTTATTTCACTGGCCAATGAGCTGAGAAAGTGAACAGCTTTTGACTCATTTTTCTCGAAATTAGCTGTAAGCAATCTTTTTCCAGACGTTTTGATAGCAAAACCCTTTCAATATAAATTTATAATGCTTTGAGAAATCGGTGTCAAACCTAATAATATAAAAGCGAAACCAATCGGTTATCGTCTTTGGAGCCTGTGTTTGAATAAAGGGCGTGGTAAAATTACTGTTTGGGCCACAGCACTGCACAGTGATCCTAGCCTAGTCTGCTTTTTTCGAACACAGTCATTATTCTTGGGTTAGAAGTAATCCCCGTTTGTTACGGTTCACTGGGTTGGTAAAGAATTTGATTTTGCTGCTGACATGACGGCAAAAGAGGCCCAGTACTTGCTCAAGAACAGAATGACCGAGCGAAGGGAATCAGTTTTTAGGTGGATCGTGCGTGGAGAGTAAAGGCGAAGATGTCAGCATGTCGTACTGAATAATTACTAGCATGGCACTTGTGGATTGCAAACACGTTTGGTTGATTTTTTTTTTAAAAGAAACCAAAGGTTGAGTTTGAGATATGCGAAGGATATCTGGGTTGATCAAGACAAACAGACATTAGCGAATCTGTTTTCAGCTAGCATATAAATAATAATAATAATAATAATAATAATAATAATAATAATAATAATAATAATAATAATAATAATAATAATAATAATAATAATAATAATAATAATAATAATAATAATAATAATAATAATAATAATAATAATAATAATAATAATAATAATAATAATAATAATAATAATAATAATAATAATGATGATAATGATAATGATAATGATAATAATAATAATAATAATAATAATAATAATAATAATAATAATAATAATAATAATAATAATAATAATAATAATAATAATAATAACAACAACAACTATAACAAGAACAAGAACATCAAGAACAATAACAACAACAACAATAAATAAACTAATCACCGATAGAATATTATGAGCATAGAAACATTTCATGAACGTGCAGTGGTTAAGATATCTGTGGATCCACAATCTTTTTTTCCCTTAAATCTTGAGTTTAAAATAAATTCAGAATGCATACTTTCCATTCAATATACCATCCATGTAGCAAAAGTATTTTCATAGCGAGCTTAAACAACGACGTTAACAACGCAACAGCTTTAAAGGGCTGTATAGTATACATATTCAAAAAACACACACATAATATATTTCTAATTATTCATAATATGGAAACAACTTGAACCGTGAAATCAGTTTAAGCGTAAAAATTTGATGATCATTCCATAATTTATGCGATCCAAAATACTGTCAGTTGTGATACACAAGATAGACTTGCCTTAGTTTTGCCCTCTTCCAAATGTTTAATGGATAATCTTTGCTTCGCTGCTTAAGTAGTTTACATCGATCGATCTTTACCCCTGCATGTTGTGAAAGGATGTCGTCATCACACCGGGTACAAGCCCAACTGAACACTTGGTATCTCACTGGTTACTGTCACTCGTAAAAGAGATACACAGACAACACTTATTAGGAATAAGGTGTTTAGATTGGAAACATAAATTATTCAGACTCTTTTGGCTAACTTTTTTTTTTAAAGTCTAAGGGGTTTTATCATCTCGCATAGAGCAGCAAGCGAACATGGCTACATCGAAGTCTAATGCTAGACCCATTTCGATCAAAAGGGCAGATATTCTAACCTTTATTTTATTAGGTGTGGTGAAGATCTGGGAAATGGTCTATACATGGATTTTGCCGTTTTAAGGAAAGAAATGAGGATAAGACTAAACATATATATGAAGTAGACGGTCGTAATGTTTGCGTAATGAATGGGCACAAATAAACAAATGTTCAGGAGACGATTTAGATCCAATTTGTTACTAGAGACTGGGGTCGTCAGCTAGGTAGTAAATTGACTTATGAGTTGTGAGGTTACGTAAGTGTGAGGAGTCCATGTACTGGTACTGTCATCATTTTATTATTTTTTTAGAATTATTTTATTTGTTTAATCACTTAAAAACTTCAAAATCTAAGTATTACAAAACATTAAACGAGTACACGATTTTTGAGTCTACCGAGTCTTCTCTACTACCTATGGTTTAGGCAAGGACGGTATTGGGGAAGAAACGGTGCCAAAATGTAAAATACTGGAGGTAGAAAAGAGTAATGAAAGTGACCGGGTATGATGGCCATATCGGTATGGCACTGCTGTACGTGTGTATATATACATTATGGGTCATCTCAAGTGTTTATGTATAATAATTAATGTAGGTTACCTGGGCTCTGCGAGACAATAGAGCGGTATCAGTTACAGAAGGTGGAAACGCTAGTCACTATGTAGGTTAGACAAACAGGCTAGAGAACAAAATATCCTACAAAATAACGATCTGTAATACCGCCGTTTTGAGTTGTGGAAGATATAGCTCTTAGTTGCAGTTTATCTATAAATATTTTTATAAAGAGATTTCACCTCCTAAGTTTTAGCTGTTGTTATATTATATGAAACCCTTCTCCATCGTGTTTTACAAACGAAGACGGTGCGTCTAGATCTTGCGATAATTTCATAAGCAGCCGCATTCAGTTGGTCTCAGCGGAATTTACTGTCATATTGTACAGAGCGAAATATTTTTAGACATCTTAGGAATCTAATAGAAGAATTGAAAATATTGAGTCACATTTTCACGAAGATCAAAAACGCTTGATGTGATTCTGTATCTACAATTTAAAAACAGAAGAAGAAGAAAAATAAATAAGCTACCGAAAATCTCTCACCAGTTTTGATAAAATCCACAGTGAAACAGCCTCAAATGCAGCAACAGCTGTGTCAGTTAGAAACATTATCTGTCACTAGTTATGTTGCAAAAAAAAAAAAAAAAAAAAAAAATGCTGGTTTTTCTTGAATTTCCATTCAAGCTTAACACTAGAGGATCAAATCGATAAGATGAGCAGTGGTAAAGTCGCATCATTACGAGCGGGAGTAAGATTTCATACAGCAGATCCAAAGAGTAATGATAACGTGAGCTTTAAGAGCAGAAAAAGGAATATAAAGAAAGAGCGAGATAAAATTACTGCTGTGATTTAAAAAAAAATTTTTTTTCTAGATAAGAAGAGAGTGAGAGAGGGAGATATAGATAGGTATGCTCATTTCTTCTTCTTCATCCTCTTCTTAGATAATTATAAGTACTGATTTGCCTATTCTGTTTAGATTGCTTTCAAGTAAATTCATTTCACCGCAGATTTAATAGTCGTGAGAACTAATTTATTTTCATTGCAGCTAATAAATCAGATTTTTACGACGTAGAATCATACCTAAATAACAAGCCAGCTGGGAATTACTAGAGTCTGATTCAATTAATTTTCCATAGCTTGAGTGTGATTTTAAGAGTGCAATTGGTTGATATATTGGAACAGAAAAAACACGCGCAGATCTGAAGTACCCAAGATAAATTTAATGGCAACTGATTAAACAGAATTTATCAACTCTAAACTTAATCAATAGCAACAAAGTCTGTAAAAGGATCTTAGGGGACAATATAGACTACTACAGAAGTTGCTGATATCATGTTTCTAGTTCGAAGTGGCACAAACATGACTCCATAACAGTGACAGAATAAAAACTTTGTGCTAAGAGCTCTGCCAATGTTTCTTGAGAAAGCGTACATAAGATGGAAATATATAATCTGAAGCCGGTGGATGACTAACTTTGAATCACCATGGTTTCGAAATTTGTCAGCATGGGCTTTCGACACGACTTCTTTCTCCACAACGTTGGATCAGAATGTACTAAGCAGAGCGTTGGAGTCTGAGAATAAGCTAGATCAAATTGCTGAGTAGAGGTATGTTAATACCAAGCAAATTTAGCAGCTTCCAACAGAATCATCCAACAAAAATGCTCTGACGTCAAGAGCATCTATTTGTGCTTCTAGAAAAAGATGGATAGACAGGACGTAAAAAAGATAGAGAGCGAAAATAGCTTAAAATTTGATAATAATTCACCACGGTAATAGATAACGAAAAAAAGAAAGGTGAGGCCAAAAATAATAATAATAAAAAAAAGGCACTGGGGTTGAGGAGTGAATTTTGCACAAGATTAAGTGGGATGGATACAAACAAATACAATAATTCAAACAGGGACAAGGAAATACGGGCAGTAAACAGACAGTAAACGCATAGAAAGGAGGCAGAGGCAAATCACATCATTACAGCGCGATGTAAATGCTCTCAGACTCTTTACAAGAGGCGAAATTTTATGCCAAGTAGACAGTTTTTTTTCACATGGGAAAGTAAAGACAGCCGCCAACTAAACGCCGAGTTAGTAAAATTGTTATAAAGACGGTTAGCGCCTTTTTAATTTCTTGCCATCTAGACTGAAAGACATGTCAAACTTTCAATTATGTTCCAGTTTAGCGGAAGGGGTCTAGACTATATAATAAACCCGATTTCACCTCTGGGGCGAAAGTTTCCCAAGCGTGACCGTATGGAATGGTAAACCAGACAAAATAGTTTACCGTACTGTAGTTCATTTTGATCACAACCTAGTTTCTGGCTCCAAGGGTTTTGTCACGTGCTTGAAAAACTTTTTTACCTTTTTGGCATTGTTTGAAAAATCGTACCGTTATCTTATGACTGTAGATGCCTTTGGAAGAGGATGTCGTCCCGCGAGAGGTATTGAAGAACAACTACTGACTTGGGGGGGGGGGGGGGGGAGGGACAGAGAGAAAGACAGAGAGAGGAGGGGAGAAAGACAGAGAGAGGGGGAGAGAAAGACAGAGAGATAGAGAGACAGAGACAGAAACAGAGATGGAGAGAAAGAGAGAGAGAATGAGAGAGAGAAAGAGAGAGAGAGAGAGAGAGAGAGAGAAAGACAGAAAGAGACAGAGAGAGAAAGAGGGAGAGAGACAGAGAAACAGAGAGAGAGAGAGAGAGAGAGAGAGAGAGAGAGAGAGAGAGAGAGAGAGAGAGAGAGAGAGAGACAGAGAGAGAGACAGAGAGACAGAGAGGGAGAGGAGGAGGAAATTCTTAACTCTATGGCTGATGTTGAGCCGGCTCCTGTGAAGGCTTGATGGGGGAGCTACTGCAGTTTTATCGAATAATTTTTATGTTCTCCTTTTTCAAGACGCTTGCAGCTCTCTTGCTCATGTGTGAGAAAATTAATATTTATTTATTTTTTTTTTTAATTCAGTCATCAGCACTTAAATGTTTTGAAGATAAAAATGCTGAAAGTCTGCTTTAGCCAGAACAAAGTTGTAGAATTGAATAAAAGTGCGGCGAGACAACAAACTGACACTATGTGAACGAGAATATGTGCTGATTTTATAAACTTGACAGGTTGTTCGTCTCACCTTAGGTTTGATTTTACAGCAATTATGGTGAAAAAGCTTATTTGATGTATTTGTTTTTAATGTAGAACTCATACTTACTAATGTAAAAGAAAAAGTTTTAACTGTAAGCAGTAGAAACATATGTGAAATTATAAAGCGAAAAGTGAAAAAGTTTCAGCTTAATGCAAGAACTACAGCAATGAAAGACTTTGATATTCCGACCATATAAGGGATTCCTATTTGCCACAGATTCTCAAGAAGAATAGTTAACTAATTTTGCAAAGTCCAAATCCATCTACTCATTCTTTTGAGCACAGCTTTATTTTCGATCGACAGTAAGACTTAGTGTCATCCATCTGAAGCAGCCCCGTTTCGTAAAGACTCACTGTTACACCATTCTCCGTGTCACCCAGGGCCTTGGGCAGAACATAATTATAATCTAACCTTATCTTGGGTAAGATCTCTAGCGAGACATTAATGAAGAGAAAGACACGTGAACTTTGTACGGTTGCATCCCCTGGTGGTTTGGGGCCAGCCTAAAATTTACTTAAAGTAAAAGAAATCACCAATTCAGAGAGATAAGAAAGTAAATTATTTGCAATTGAAAAAAAAAGCAAGGAGACTGACTAATAATATTTTCCCACTTACGATTATTATTAAAAACAAAAACAAAAACATAAAAAAACAGTAAACAAACTAGCAAACAGGAGAAGCTAAAAAACGAATCGGTTCTCACACTGTGAAAATGTTTGGCAGTATTACTTCCCTTGGTAATCTACCGGTTTGACCCCAAGTTTTTAATGGAGTATCTCTATGGTTTGAACATGGTATTAGAACTGAAATATTTTTCACAAGTATCCCTAGCACTAATATCCCCATAAATTCGAGAGGGTAATGACAACGCAAGTCTAATGCTAAAACTGGGTAAAGTCTTCTGAAGTTAAAAAAAAATCTGAAGCGGAAGTTTTCCTTATTGGTAGCTAGAGTTGCTATTTCGATAAGCTTGATGTCAATGAACGAACAACAAACGTCTCGCAACAAAACTCAAAATAATCTTGCTGGTTTTATCCTTTTATCTGTCGCACCGTGATATCTTTTAAACAGCTCGGTTGCTTGTGTCACGAGACAAATGTCTGGAATAAAAGAAAATCGATTCCTTCTTTGCCACAAGCTATTCCGACTGTAATTAATCCACATAAATAAGAATGACAATTGACAATTTCGAATACAATGATGCAATACAATACTCATTTAAGCTATTTTCATTGGTTTCCTTTTTTTTGTTGTTGTTTATTTTTTTTTCATTAGGAAAATTTCACACGACTTTGATTCGTCTCAAAATAGCTATTGAATAAATTATGATCTCTAATAAAAAAGGCTGGTCTGAAATTTGTTCGGAGGAAAAGAAATAGGCGCCTGATAATCTGGATAGACCTTCCCTCACAGTTGTGGCGACTTATCTGGTGACCACACTCTGTCCTCTATTGCATCGCACGTTGTTGAGAACAAAATCACCCCTGTGCCTACGATACAAATTGATTAATTTTTATTCTAATCCTACTGGATGGAACTTTTATCTATACAAAACAAGTGATTTTAGACCTGCACTTAACCCCTTAGAGATAGAATTATGTTTTTAATTGTTTGCTACATTAATCTAAAAGCTAATTCGGCAGATCTGGAGGATATCGGATACCCGATTGAAATAATAAAATTATTCGATATCTGATGGAGGTCGTCTTCGAGGATCGATCCGGGTTAATTATGTGCTTGGTTCTGTGTAAGATTATCTAGGGATCTATTACAATTAAAGCAATTTAAAGAAGTTCACATTCCCGATTAAGAAAAGGACCCTAGTTATCCCCTACACCAGAATTATTTTCATATTCAAGCATTTTCTTTCTATATCGCAATATAAACATAGTTAAAGTATTCTGGGGGAAAAGTATTTTAAATCCTGAGAAAGTCAAGGATTAAGACCTAATTTCATGAAACAAGATAACAGTAAGAAGGAAAAACGAATTAGATCTATTTCCTTAAATTTTGCATGTCATTATGTTCTCTTAACAAAAATTTTAATACAGTCTCCCAACAATCTGTTAAAGAGCATAATGCTGTTTCATCTTAATCATTATCAGTATATAATTTTGAGAATTACTTATGTCCCCTTGGAGAGTTAATCAGCTTTAGCTCATGTGCTATAACTTCAGCTGAAAGCTTTAGCCCCTGTAGCATCTTCATCACAAATCGACTTAATGTTAAAACTTATCCCTGCTGTGTTGCGTGGACTGTGCTTACACGATCCATTCAAAGAGACGGCTCGATCTAGAAAGTATGAAATGCTTTTGAATTTTTTAAAAGATGTTCTACAAATAGCCAGATACAGGTAAAGAGTGATTTTAAGTGCCAGAAAGAAACAAGAAGAAAAATAAAAGGAAAATAAATTTAGCAAAAAAAATAGAGGAAGGAGAAGTGGGTAAAGAATGTGTCTAAAATGAGTTCAAAAGATTAAAGGATGGATAAAATGTACATCGATCGATTAATACAGAAAATGGAAAAAAGTAAGAAAAATGTTTATGGCATAAAAATCGCAAGCAGTTTGTTAGAGAGATCAAGAGAGAAAGAGAGAGAGAGAGAGAGAGAGAGAGAGAGAGAGAGAGAGAGAGAGAGAGAGAGAGAGAGAGAGAGAGAAAGAGAGAGAGAGAGAGTACCAAAGAGTCAGAAACAATTATAGAAAGCCACACACATAAAGATAGAGAGAGAGACATCCAATGAGAGAAAGAATGAGAAAGAAACAGAGAGATACAGAGACAGAAAGACAGACAGAGGTAGACAAACACTCATAATGAGATACAGTTAAAAAAAAAAAAAAACAGATAAAGATAGAGTTTTGTAGAGAGACAGACAGATAGACACAGACTAAGAAAAGGAGAAACACATTCATGAAGACAGAGTATGAGTCAAAGAGAGAGAGAGAGAGAGAGAGAGAGAGAGAGAGAGAGAGAGAGAGAGAGAGAGAGAGAGAGAGAGAGAGAGAGAGAGAGACACACACACATAAAGCTAGAGTCAGACACACGCACACAGAAAAAAAATAGAGAAAGAGAGCCACAGAAGCAAAGAGAAACATGTACACAGAATCAGAGACGGGAAGAGATGCAAAGAAAAAGAGGGATATAATTTAGGGTTTTACAGATGATAGTATGATTGCTAGAGCAAAGAATAGGTAGGGTCGCTAGATTTAAGAAAGCGATAAGAGAGCATGCATATTTATGTTTATACATGAGAGAATAATACAGATGGAAAAAATAAAAAGGGGGATAGAGAGGGAGGGCAAGAAAGAGAAATGGATCGACGACTTTTGAGAGAAAGAAATAAAATATTGAGAGGTGAAATAGAGAGTGGAAAGAAGCAAAAGAGAGACCGAACGATTATTAAGAAAAAGGCAGAAAGGCAAAGAGAAGTGAAGTAAATTTTAACAATTGTTTTTAGATAGATATCTGCCACTTTCATAATTGTGAGTCATTGAAAGTTCAAGAAAACATATATATATATATATATATATATATATATATATATATATATATATATATATATATATATATATATACATATTCTCGAACATAATTTCGCTTTGCTTTGTTTTATTTTTTTATCTATCTTTGAATTTCGTTCCACCACTTGTTTCACTTCTTTATTTGGCACAATTTAGGTGCACACATCCATTATTTTCATGAACTGAAGCATACGTTGTTTTTTTTCTTTTTTGCAACTATTTTTAAAAATTGGATAATTCTTTCTGTTTTTTTTTTCTATAAAAGTAATAATAAAAACCATATGTCCCCGAGAACAAGCAGGGCAGGGCGGGTATAGATGCCATCACCGCCTCCACATTTAAACAGAAAAATAAAAATGACTGAGTTTTATCATTGCGCAAAACTTAATTTTGTGGTCGGGGTTGTGTCTGTAAAGACCGCAGTTACCCAAGTAGAGTTTTGAAAAGTAAAAGTCTTTGTATAGTGGTAGTGCTCTCTAAAATAAGTTGAAGTAGTAGTAGTAGTAGTAGTAGTAGTAGTAGTAGTAGTAGTAGTAGTAGTAGTAGTAGTAGTAGTAGTAGTAGTAGTAGTAGTAGTAGTAGTAGTAGTAGTAGTAGTAGTAGTAGTAGTAGTAGTAGTAGTAGTTGTAGTTGTTGTTGCTGTTATTGTTGTTGCTGTTATTGTTGATGTTCTTGTTGTTGCAGAAAAAGTATTTGTCGATTTGTTGGTTTTTAGTGTTAGAAATAGATTTAACAATAATTGTTATATTAGCTGTAGAAGAAGCATAGTGTTAAGCAAACATTATATAGGTGTTGCATTTGCAGCTTCTTTCGCAGTTACAAGAGTTATGAGAAGCTGGGATTGCTGATAGATCTAGCTGTATGGTCGTATCTAAAACTGTTTGCGAGGCAACACCTACAAGTTAATACGAAGGAGAATTATTGCGTGTTGTGAATAGCATCCAATTGTTGGTGTTCTACTTTATAGCATTAAAAAAGACCATTACGACCATTGATTACACAATGTTTAAATTTATAAATATTAGTTATGAATGAATAAGAGTAAAAGAGGAATAGTTTTTAAAAGAAATGAACACTTATACAATTAAAGAGGAATTTAGCACACACACACTATTACAAAGCAACAATGATGGACCTTTTTTATCACCCAAAAACGAGAAAAAACTTAACACAATCAAATCATCGTAATTCGCGACACAGATCCTAGAATAACAATAATAAATTGTCCGAATTGATGCTAATCTACCTATCGAGCTGGTTCAACAGGTCTTGGTTAGAAAGACTTTATCAAAGGGAGAGACTCTTCATTTTTTTTGAATAATTCATAATTTACTTTTATTAAAATCAGCAGAATGAGTGTTTTCGTATATTTTTTTCTTTTTATGTTACTTATTTTGAATTTTGCTTCTTTTACGCATTAATTTTTACATGCAGAAAACACCCGTCTGTAGATTTGAACAGCCACTGGGTCTTGTACATAATGAAACATAATGATCTTGCTATAAACCTTAATTTTATTGAAATTGCAACACAAAACAAAACGCTGTTAAAAAAAACTGTATTCCGATTTTTCACGGGTAGATAGGAAACTTAGAACTTGTGATTAAAAAAAAAAGAAACTTATACTAATCTCTGTATCAAAATTCATATACGACATCCCATTTACAATCAGTAAGGCTTACAAGGGTTGTACTTGTGGTAAAACCCTACAGTAATTATTAACATGCGTTGCAATGCAATGAAACAAACCAATGGTGAACAAATAACCTTGCATAACTGTTCTTATGGGTTATGTTTTCGACTTACCTCATGAGCACAGAACTGCTAAAATCCAATGTAAAGAATGAAATTGTTACTCCAGTTTTCAAGGCGATACACCACATGCAGTTTGAACAAGCTTCCACCACTCACAGAGAGGAAGCGTTCCAACTCCTCAGTGTTTCTGTTTCATCACTCATCCTCTGATTAAAACACCAGACACCACAAATACCTACGAACTTTTGACCTATTTGAAGCGAACTTCTTTTTTTTTTAAATAAGTATCTTTCAGTCATTAAGAGTTTTTTTTCTCTTCTCCTTAAGCCTAGGCTGTTAACTAATCTTGATCTAGAAACGGTTGATGTGGGATGGAGCGAGCCTGGTGCATTCACCTTCGCTCACTCTCCACCATAGACTAGACGAGATCTCAGTGGTTCGTGTTTTGTGTTTTAACGACAAAACATAAACTACCGGAGACGCTGGAGGATCGAGAGCTACAAAACTGATGGAGCGGCGAGACTTATCTGAAAACCGTTTCTCCGCTTCCAGAGGACTCCACGGCACCCTGCGCATCTCTCTCTCTCTCTCAACAATTAAGAATTGAATTTATCACAAGGTTCACTTCTCTTTCCTCAGCACGCCTGCCTCCATCCTTCTCTTCGTTCCTTCTGCTGCCTTCGCTAATAGAGCCACATCTAGAGTTGCGATAAAAGAGAAAATAGCACAAAGGATTTTGGAGCGAATACTTTCACAACCTAAAAAAACGTTGGAAATACCTTTTAGATCTGCCGCTGCGATTTACACAATTTTCGAAAGGCGTGTCTTTCCTCTCTATTTTTTAAACGTGTTTCAAAAGGTAAGCGTTTGTAACGTGCGCTGAGTTGGATTATGTTGAAAAAAAATATGTAAGGAGCATCTCGACGTTTATGATAAGAGGACGAGTAAGCAAAAACCAGAAAACTTGAGTCGTCCGACTGGGTTTCATCAGTATGGTATGGTTTCGATCCAGTACGTGTGATGGGTTTAACTGATAGCCTTGACCAAGAAATAATAGGAACTTTATCTTTGCTTGTTCCTCAAATCTTTAACTCAACAATCCTGGAACTGAAGCGACCTGTTCTCCCTACCACTGGTACTAGTACTACTATTACTACTACTACTACTACTACTACTACTACTACTACTACTACTACTACTACTACTACTACTACTACTACTACTACTACTACTACTACTACTACTACTACTACTACTACTACTACTACTACTACTACTACTACTACTACTACTACTACTACTACTACTACTACTACTACTACTACTACTACTACTACTACTACTACTACTACTACTACTACTACGACAACTACTGCTGCTGCTACTACTAATGCTGCTGCTGCTGCTACTACTACTACTACTACTACTACTACTACTACTACTACTACTACTACTACTACTACTACTGCTACTACTACTACTACTACTACTACTACTACTACTACTACTACTACTACTACTACTACTACTACTACTACTACTACTACTACTACTACTACACACACACCTTTAGCACCTGATCTATCTGGACATTAACGTATATTATATAGTTATCAACAAACACCCCTCATGAATGTAAAAACAATAACACAAGTTGAAAAAAAATACAAGGAAAAAATAGATATTTGTGTGTGTGTGTGTAATAACCATTTATTCTAATTCAAATGATCAAAGCGCTTTGCAAAGGTACCTGCAAGGTTGTTTATTACCAACCAAGACGCCATGCCTCTCCGAATCCACAGAGGAGCATCTGTTAGAGAAAGCGCGCGGATATAACATCCTCAAACCATCTTTAATTTTCCCCAGCCTGGCACCCAATCAGGGGAGCAGAGAAAGTTGGAGAATTTCAGTAAAAAATTATCTGTTCGCGAGGATTTAACATCAAGCTTCAGTGACCCTGAACCTTATGATCCTTGTTTCCAGAATTTACCATTAACCCAATGCTATAACTTTGTATTAATTCTTATTTTAGGTTCGGATCGAACCAGGTATGAAATAAATCTCACGGAAACGAAAAAAATAATAATAGAAAAATAATGAGTAAAATTAAAAAGACTAGGATGAAAGAAAAAACAGCCTCATTGGTGTTACAGAGGAGAGGTAACAGAGCTGAGCGAACGGTCTGCATTTTTTCTTCTTTTGTTCATGCATGGAGGGACAAAGAAGAGAGACGAAGGTACAGAAGCTGAGATACGTTACAGAGATGTGAAAATAAAAAGAGACAAAAAGTAAACGCCAGGGAAGTCGAAACAAAACAGAGAGCATAAAAGAGCAGCTGACTCACCTTTCACCAGAAAAATAGTTATGTAAGCCTGCACGGTACATGAAAATGATTAAGATGCTTTGTATACATACAGTTTAGAGCTCTTGTGAAGCAATGCTAATGATTATGTGTTTAGCGAATGATAAATAAACAATGAGATAAGTGTTGTACAGAAACAGCTCAACGTTAGAGGGCAATGTTCTTGGCTCAATAGAAGAGTAAAAAGCGACTAAAACTTAACGCCTCTAACTCGTTAGAAGACAGGTTAGCTTCGATTACAACCTATGGCGCATTTTTAGGAGCTTTTCCCTTGAAAATCCTTTATTTTGAAATCGAACTGATTTTTTTCTTGTCATTGAAAGGGAATCCGGTTGACATTGATAAAGATTTTGTTTGCGCCATTGATTAGGAATTTGGTTTTGTCACTAATAAAGAATTTGCTTTTGTGATTGATAAGAAATTGGCCTTTGTTATGATAATAAACTCGATTGTTTTATTGCCATTAAATTGTGCTTGTTTCATTGATAAGGAATTTGCTTTTGTGATTGATAAGAAATTGACCTTTGTTATGATAATAAATTCGATTGTTTTATTGCCATTAAATTGTGCTTGTTTCATTGATAAGGACTTTGCTTTTGTGATTGATAAGAAATTGACCTTTGTTATGATAATAAATTCGATTGTTTTATTGCCATTAAATTGTGCTTGTTTCATTGATAAGGAATGTGCTTGTTTAATTGATCAGAAATTTGCTCTTTTCATTGATCAGAAATTTGCAATTTTTATTGATAAGGAATTTTCTTGCCTCACTGATGAAGAATCCGTTTGTTTCACTGATAATGAATTCGCTTGGTCCATTGATGAGAAATTTCCTTGTAGAAGAAGCTTTCGTGTGGTATATTTATGCCAATTGCTCGAGAGATTATAACATTTTCAATTACAAAAACGCACATTTTATTCATTTCCATTATGCTATTCAAGTCCAACAATTCTTTTCTTTTTCTCTCCTATTTTGACTTGCTAATTTTTTCGAGCCCAGCGAGTAACGCCGCATGGCTGGACGACTAAACATTTTGTAACTTTTAACTGTATTACAGTATTTGCATTAACATGCATATATATTACATGTATTGCAATTGAATTCTTTGTACAAAGTTAGACTAGGCCTACGTCAGTGTAACAGGTTATTGCAAACTGTCCTGCATTTGTCGAGGTTGAAAATATGTCAGATTTCTAGATTAGGTTATATAGTTGGAATATGTTTGCAGCATGTTTATGGATATACATTCTCTAAATGTTGGTGCATGCATACTTCACCAGCAAAACGTGGAACTTTTAAGTGGCTGATATATGGAGCAGTATACGTGTATTTTGATCACCCGTTTGTTCTGTGATTACAATTATGGTTGTAGTAATTACACCCAGGACTGAAATGGGAAAACGAAAGCTCAGAAGCGAGGGAGCTGAGGAAATAGAAGGCAACATGGCGGGAGGGGGGAAGGGGTTGGACTTAGCGGAACACATACCAAAAATTCTTTAATATCATTTTCTTTCCTTTTGCTTTCTGATGATCACTAATGAAACAATTATGTTAGATATTGGTATGCCCAAAACTTTCCGACACATTTATATCTTATACTTAGAGAATTCCTCTGTTTGGTTCAAGCTTTTCAAAATCAGAAAGTCAAGAAGATATCGAGGTGGCTGAAACGATGGTAACTGATGTTTTTAGCTTATATTTTCCCTTTCCAACCACATTTTATTTCAGTTGATCTTGAATTCTCCGCGATTTATCTCATACCGTACATTCCTACTGATAGTCTGTGACAGAGCTGAGTTGTATAACACGCAGTCTGTGGAGATGAGTAGAAGTCTGCTCTTACCAGCTGCTCTACCCTGTCTGAATGGGGGAGATGCTTTTCATTATTCTTACTGTCAGGACAGTAAAGCTGTTTGGCCCACCATGGCAACATTATATCGTTGTTACTTAATGATGAGGGGGAGGATAACAAGTTGATGAGAACAGTTTATCATAAATTAAAATTTAAATTAGGAGCTATAAAGTCGTATTCGTAACGTTTGATAGTCATCCCCCTCTTTCTCCCCCCCCCACCCCCCTATTCCCCAAAGATCCTGCTTTATTAATTCTATGAGATCTCCATAAATAAAAACTCTATAATATATTACATCTAATTTTCTTCAAAGAATTGATGTGATTGTATCACAAGACAACTTACGTGATGCGTGGAATGAGGTCGAGATTTGATGACAACTATATTAATTCAGAAACTATTTAGCCTTCCTTTCTCCTTTACACCCCCACACACATATAACACCTACGCAATTTTATAATTATATAAACATCATCATCAAGACTTAATCAATCTCAATTTTGCCAGGTAGCCAACTACCTTGTTTCTAAGAAATATCTTGTAATAATTATTACATAATAAAGGCTTATGAGCACTAAAATTCTACCTGTTAGTGCATACTGTAGACGGCTCATGCTGTGGGACTAGATATAATGCAAACACCGGTAAACACTCTAGTTTGTTACACCACATGCTTTAGTCTGGCGCTAACAAGATGTAACGCAAGTTTTCGCTTCATGGCTTCTAGTCAGAGAATGTGAGCGACTTATGGTAGATGTGGCTGAGCCTGACGCACTGCTGGAGGCAATGTAACAGAATTAGTCCGTTCAATAAACGAATGACGTTTGTTTATGTTGTTTTTTTTGTTTTTTTTTAACTGAGTCTTCAGTTGGTAATATTGCAAAAAGAGAGAGAGAGAGAGAGAGAGAGAGAGAGAGAGAGAGAGAGAGAGAGAGAGAGAGAGAGAGAGAGAGAGAGAGAGAGAGAAAGAATCAGAGGGAGAGAAAGGGGGCACAGGTAAATAGAGCGAGGCAGTCAAAGATATAGCACAAAGAGAGAGAGAGAGAGAGAGAGAGAGAGAGAGAGAGAGAGAGAGAGAGAGAGAGAGAGAGAGAGAGAGAGAGAGAGAGAGAGAGAGAGAGAGAGAGAGAGAGTTTGTGTGCACATCATTAGTATGTTATAGAACTTCGTGCACCCTGCAAACTAACTGTTTTTTAATCGCTCAACCATACAGTGTTTCTCTGCGGAAGGAACAATCATTCCAAGGGTTCCTGATCTCATACATGTAGTTCACTCTTTCCCCCTCTCTCTCTCTCTCTCTCTCTCTCTCTCTCTCTGACTCCCTCTTTCCCCCTCTCTCCCTCTCTCTCTTTGTCTCACCCCCCTCTCTCTCTCTCTCTCTGACTCCCTCTCTCCCCCTCTCTCCCTCTCTCTCTTTGTCTCACCCCCCCTCTCTCTCTGTCTCTGACTCCCTCTCTCCCTCTCTCTTCATGTCTCACCCCCCCCCCCCCTCTCTCTCTCTCCACCCAGCCCCAGCCAGCCTGGTCTATCTATTAAGCGTTCGATCACTCGTCACGCTCGTTCATCTCACTACATGGACCCGAAAAACACTTGACCCCAAAGAGGGAGAATCTGGTACTCTAGACTACCCAAAACTTCTTGACACCTTGTGGATGAAAGCGGGTACCACGCCACAGATGTTGAGGAGGTGTGAATATCTTTCTGTTCGAGGTGATGAGTGACCCGCCACTTTGAGTTCACCTTTGACCTGTACACAAAGTTTACGAGTTGTAAGATGTTAATTAGCGTAGCAGGACATATTAAGTTATCCAGAAAGAATGAGTAAAAATTACCTTTCCATCCCCTCTACCCCTCGAAAGAAAACTAAATGATTTTATTATTAAAAAAAGATTATAACACTAGTATATATATATATATATATATATATATATATATATATATATATATATATATATATATAATTATTTGTTAATGGCTTTGGTATTGCGCTACTTTTCTTTGGAGTAATCTTATAATAGCTTTTGGATTGTACATGTCTGTTTGAGTGTAGGTGAGTACTCTCAAACCGAATTTCTCATAGCAGATCGTAAAATAATGATGCTCTCAAGAAGTAATATAACTTGTTACAGAGCCAGAACT
>JAWDGP010003173.1:12500-45000 GCA_033675545.1 Elysia crispata | reverse complement strand
AAAAAAAAATTCAAACGGCATTCAAGATTGGAATTTGTTTTTCTTGTCCACTTCCCGTTATGTTAAATAAAGTTAGGAGAACAAAGAATTATTATGTTTTCATGGTAACCCAGGAACACCGAACTCTTCGAAGTTAATACATTCAAGTGGATAAGAAAAGGAGACAGAAGGAATAAATCGATAAATCTAATCACCAAAATCCAGTAAAAATCCTTTTTAACGATTCCAAGATTTACACATCATAATTTGTCTGTTATTTGAAAATAGAATTATCTTAAAGTGACATTTTCTTTCGAATTGGTGTATTTCTTTATTATTATTATTATTATTATTATTATTATTATTATTATTATTATTATTATTATTATTATTATTATTATTATTATTATTATTATTATTATTATTATTATTATTATTATTATTATTATTATTATTATTATTATTATTATTATTATTATTATTATTATTATTATTATTATTATTAGTCGTAGTAGTAGTAGTAGTAGTAGTAGTAGTAGTAGTAGTAGTAGTAGTAGTAGTAGTAGCAGCAGCAGCAGCAGCAGCAGCAGCAGCAGCAGCAGCAGCAGCAGTAGTAGTAGTAGTAGTAGCAGCAGCAGCAGCAGCAGTAGCAGCAGCAGCAGCAGTAGTAGTAATAGTAGGAGGAGGAGGAGGAGGAGGAGTAGTAGTAGTAGTAGTAGTAGTAGTAGTAGTAGTAGTAGTAGTAGTAGTAGTAGTAGTAGTAGTAGTAGTAGTAGTAGTAGTAGTAGTAGTAGTAGTAGTAGTAGTAGTAGTAGTAGTAGTATTGGTAGTAGTAGCAATTCTTTTAATGGTAGTAGTTGTAGTAGGAGTATTTTTTTTTAACATATTGACAAAAAAAGAATTTACAATTTGAGATAAAATAGAAAAAAACTACAATGAATAGAAAGGAAAGCAGATAATGGGTAAAATTGAGTAAAATAATGTTACATGATTGTGAAATACTTTTTTAGTTTTACAATTTGTATCAAACAAGGGATTCTAAACCGTTTTTTTCTGTTCAAAATTGAACGGATAAGTACATAAAAAAGTGAGAACAGAATAACTTTTTAAAACTTTCACATCAGCAATGAAAAGATCTAACAGTCTGACTTGAGTGAGTAACTTACTAAGGAGGAAATTTTGCCATCCAGTTGCTATCGGATGAGTTAAGGAGTTTTTTTTACAGCTATCGTGAGAAGAGACAAGTTTCTATATAAGGTTTGCTCCATTGTTAGAGAGATGTAGTGCATTGTGCACACGGAGAGCTCAGAGATGGAGGCGGGAAAGATGCAATTATCGGTCAAACAGATGCATTTACATATTACAGCAAGAAATGTTCTGAATGAGGGGCATAGGTCTTCGCCGCACACACTCACATACTTGTCATGGCAAAGCTTAGTGGGTGAGAGAGAGAGAGAGAGAGAGAGAGAGAGAGAGAGAGAGAGAGAGAGAGAGAGAGAGAGAGAGAGAGAGAGAGAGAGAGAGAGAGAGAGAGAGAGAGAGAGGAGGTAAGTTTCGGCGAAAATTGTTGGGGATCGTATAAACAAAAATGAACTGATTAGACTGCCTTCAGACACTCTAAACAACATTACTTCAAACATGGATTTCTTAAATCATAAGTTAATGTATTAAAATCCAATAATGTTCGAGCTATAAAGACAGTAAAAAGGGACTCCTGATAAACATCAGGTTCTCGCCACTAGGTTTAAACTCTTCTTCCTCCAAAGTTTTATCATAGAAGTACGAATATAATTTAAAAGGAAAAAAAAAGCAAGAAAAATCCACCAATATTGGCATATTAAATTTGAAAACAAGAAAAGAAAACTCCATAACTGTTGTCCAGCGGTATTGGTATGGTTAATAAACTTCTAAACGTTTTACAGCACGCCGGGTTAGCAATAAATCGAGATTTGGAGTATAATTTGATAATAAAGAGTATTTTTGGGGTTTAAGATAAAATTATCATGAAACGAAATAAATTTTCTCTATTATTATTATTATTATTATTATTATTATTATTATTATTATTATTATTATTATTATTATTATTATTATTATTATTATTATTATTATTATTCTATGCGGTCTTCAGTCTAACTTCCCCATCTACTAGCGTCCAAGATTTGCGGACGTAAACATGACCCGGGATCACATGAAGACAGTCGTGCGGCATGTGGCACCGATGATCGTCGCAAGCGACATTGTTGGCCATAAACGTATTATAACAGTTGGAGAAATATTACTTACCCATCTATCTTACCTGAGTCCAGCGCTCAGAGATATCAAATGAAACGACAATGCGCTTCTGATATAGATATACGTCCAGTCCGACTGCGCTCCTGTTCAAATAGCCATCTTCATTCATGGCAAATAGCAATAAAGGATGCGTTTAACTTAAAATACACTTATAACAGAGGAGTCACAACAAAGGCCCATATTTTCCTTGGTCCAAACGCAGAACTGCTGGGGTATTTGCGAAATTCTGTTCAATTTCTCATTTACTAAGTGGATATTTTTTTTTCTTTGAAATTGTGAAATGAGAACGTCTTTGATTGCATCAAATTGTGATAAGTGTTAAAATGTACACGCTGCCTAAAAAAACAGACTTCCTTATTATTTTCACTTACCTCTGTTGTAATGTTTCGTATCAGTACATATATCGAGTAACTCTATAATATTATTCTTGGGTTTAGTTAGCTTCTCTGCAAGGTTGTTTTTTTTCTTAACAGTCCTGTAGCGGCGCTCCATGCTGTGTAAAGAAGCAGACAAATCAGTTCCAAACATTAGACATTTTTGGCAAGGGGAGAGATACACAAAATTATCACTATGCATCGTTTTACCTCAATTCCTCGAAATGGAGGAAAAAACTATTTTTTTTTACCTGTCATGATAATTATTCTTTACCACTTTCTCCTCACTTTCCTCTGTCGCAATACGCAATCCCAACCCTTTCATTCTATCAATAAGAAACTTTCTCCAAAACAATGCAAATTGTCTAGCATTTTACCCCCTTCTCTTGCAAAATCTACATTTTTAGCTTGCAACCTTGTACATTTGAGGAAGGCTACAGCTAGAATTCTGCGTATCTCAGCCACGGGGTAAAGAAACAACGTGAGGTCAGTTCTGAAGATATCAACACAGTTGGTGCGTCACGACAACATCACCACAGGGGCGAGATAATCAGCATGTTGTGGGAAGCTGCTCTGATAAGTTCAAAATCTGTTCATCTATTTTATGCTCGCCTTCACCTCTCCCCTCTCCTCAAACTCCTCCACTTACATGAGATTAGGAAAGCACTTCCTCCCACAAACACAAGTCCTAGTTGAAGTGCTTTACCCAAGGTTTTGCTTTCTTAACCGTAGATCAAGCTAATTTCGCACCCGCCATACGACTACCAACCATCACACATCCATCTCAGGTTTCACACGGATGGGTTTTTAGATTAAAGAAAAAAATTCGTGTTTGGGAAAAAAAAAAGAGATGGGAAAAAGCTATTGCCAGAAGACTCACTGCTTAAGTTTGTATATGACGTAACGATAATGATAAACATTTGTGGTGTAAATAACAGAAATATGTTCTCGCTGGCTAAATGATATGCCTACATCTTGTTTTTTTTTATAATTGATGCAGTGTGGATTAAAATCCTAGTTCGCTCTAATGGACCCCGAGATTCCAAGATTATCAAGTAGTTTAACAGACTCAGGCTCTCGTGAGGTCAAGGGTCAACATGTAATCTGTCACTACTATCGCAATAACCCGAGTCACATTTCGACCCGAGAACCTCTTCATTGACTCTGTCGGTAAGTTGTCGGTAAAGAAGTGCAAGCGTGTTTTTCTGTAAAAATCATGAACTGATGACAGGATCAATTGGCACAAATTAGTGTCATAACCCTGGTTTTCTGACGATATCAACGTTTCTCTATACTTTCTCTTCACCTGGGAAAGAAGCTCAGAAGGCTGGATATTCTTGAAAATTAAATAAAAATGATCTCAACATGTTACGCTAAGAAATCAAATATAACGCAAAATCTGATCTGTAAAATGTTAGCAGCAGACAGCGCAAAGCTTTTACTGAAGGCACAATTTTGATCCTTGGGCAGCGGGTTTCAAAGACAGACAATCAAGCAAAAATTATCTCACTAACTGCAACAAGGATGGTACAAAGAGGGGACAAAACGAATGTTTCAAGAAAAAATATGAATGAATAGATCTGGCAGTCATGGGAGAGAAGCAACCCATCCACCGTGTACAGTTTTTAGACTCATGAGTTATGGTTCTGGTAAGCAGAATGGACGTAGACCTGGACCTAACAGTGGGGAAGAGTAAAAGAAAACGAGAAGAGGGGTGAGTTCAGGTCAACCTCCCCGCTACGCCTTACCAAGCCGATGGTCCTTGGATGGAGATGCGCATGCTCAGTATTTAAGAGCCGCTCCTGCTCTGTTTTCTGCTGGTTGAATTGGCTATTTTGATAAATAATTAAAAAAAAACAACAATAGTGTTAACAATAAGTAATAGCTACTTTTGTAAAGTCTAAATATTCTTATCTTTTAAATCCTTTTAAATATACATGTCCATGAAGGTTAAAATAAATGGGCACCTAAAAAAATTCCCGCAAGGCAGTGCACCGTTTGGCACAATTTTTTTTACGGCAATGCGTATCCCTCTAATAAGCGACTAAGAATAATCTTTAAGAAGAAAAAAAAAAGCATAAAATTTCACATTTTGAGCTGTGTTGCCATCTTCTTCAAAAAATAGCCAGACATGCGTACTTTGCGAAAATTATGACCTAGGATGAATAAAGTTATATATGAAAAAGAACCGATGATCGACTTCGTTTCCCATCGATTCATCACTTAATTTTCGTTTTCTTTTTTTACACTCTGTTTAAATTAAGAGCTCCTCTCCTGCCCAGACAGTCTTGAAATCAGGCTCGGGCTGAATCTTTTCACATGCTCCTCTGTCTCAGCACCAAATACCGGAAACATCTGTAAAATTTATCTGTTTTGTTAGAGGAGGTGGGTGATTACAGGAAAAGGGAGCGCAGGAGAGGGAGGGGGGAGAGGGGTGCACCGCTAGCTGCTCGTTACAGCTGAGTCTTCCTGAGAGGTTGTAAGTGTTTTATACTCTTATTTTTTAAGGATCGAGTTTTAACGATGCATTAATTATTAAAACGTCCAAATACACTATCATGTGTAACGGTGCTTTTCAAACTTAGTGTACTTTCTGAGGGCTCTTTCCCCCACCCCTTTCTCCCTCTTTCTTTCTTTCTCCCTCTCTCTGTGTCTCTCTCACTCCCTCTCTCTTTCTTTCTTTTCCCTCTCTCTCTTTATCTCTTTCTTTCTCTCTCCCACCCTCTCTCTCTTTTTATCTCTCTCTCTCTCATGATCTCTTTCGTCTCTTTCTGCCATTACGATGTCTGCCTCTCGCTCCTTATATCTTCCAGTGTGGCTGTCATTTTCTTAATTCAAATGTGCCTGCTCCAAATTCTTACTCACTCTGCTCCATAATCTTATTGTCTGCCCATGTCAACCCTTATCACAGACTCAGCCTCTCTCTCTATCTTTTATTTTTTTGGACATGCTTTCTCTCTCCTCTAATAAAACTCATAACTCTCACTGTATTTTGATGCCTTTGACTCTCTGTCTTATTTTCTTTCTCTCTCTTTATGTTTTTTCTTTTATTTCATTCTACCCATCTGCATTATCTGTGTTTCTTTCCGTCTCTGTCTGACTGTCTGTCTGTCTGTCTGTCTATCTGTCTCTCTCTCTCTCTCTCTCTCTCTCTCTCTCTCTCTCTCTCTCTCTCTCTCTCTCTCTCTCTCTCTCTCTCTCTCTCCCTCTCTTTTCTTCACTCGCCCTATCTCTCTCTCTCCTGACAGTTTTACTACCCAGATTATAATAAGTGCCGGAATGAAGCTGGCCAGATGGTAAACACGCCAAACAGGAACGAGCTCAGCTACCTGCTCTGGGAAGCTCCTACACCACAGTGAGGGTCAGTCGGCTGTGAGCGTGTGTGGGATACAACCATTAACTGTTGCCGAAAGAGAAACATGCTTCCTTAACGACTGTCTCTTCCTTTTCCTCTTCCCGAGAAGCAGAGGCTTTTAGCTTAAAACTTCTGAGGTTTGAAACAGCCAGTAGAAACTAGCTACAGTTTGGTTTTTAAAAAAAAAAAGAAAAGAAAAGAAAAGAAAGATGGTTTCACTTATGTCAAACTTAACAGTCTGTTTTAGATACGTCTGCAGGGCAATTCACTTTTGAAAGATTAAAGCTGTGTGTCTCGTACGCTAGACATAGATCCTCGGTTTTTTACCCTTATTATTTCGTCTCTCATTTTGAAAGCAAATGCTTAGCTTCTTAAGTTTTTTGTTTAAGTTTTTCTTCTTTGCATTTCTTTTTTTAAATTAAAAAAAAAAATAGCTGTTGCAATTTTCACCCTGTTTTAAAGACTTCTTTGATTCGGAATATGATGTGACCCCTGACTTCAAAATGTATGACTAACCTTGTTGACTCCAAAACAACTGTCTGATAATGTGGGTCTATTCCAAAAAAATTGTCGACTATTGTTGGTCTATTCCAAAACAATTGTCGAATATTGTTGGTCTATTCCAAAACAATTGTCTAATAATGTTGGTTTATTCCAAAACAATTGTCTATTAATGTTGGTCTATTCCAAAAAAAAAATGTCTAATAATGTTGGTCTATTCCAAAACAATTGCCTAATAATGTGGGTCTATTCCAAAACAAATGTCTAAAAATGTGGGTCTATTCCAAAACAAATGTCTAGTAATGTTGGTTTATTCCAAAACAATTGTCTAATAATGTTGGTCTATTCCAAAACAATTTTCTAATAATGTGGGTCTATTCCAAAACAATTGTCTAATAATGTTGCTCTATTCCAAAACAAATGTCTAATAATGTGGGTCTATTCCAAAACAAATGTCTAATAATGTGGGTCAATTCCAAAACAATTGTCTAATAATGTGGGTCTATTCCAAAACAATTGTCTAATAATGTTGGTCTATTCCAAAACAATTGTCTAATAATGTTGGTCTATTCCAAAACAAATGTCTAATAATGTGGGTCTATTCCAAAACAATTGTCTAATAATGTTGGTCTATTCCAAAACAATTGTCTAATAATGTGGGTCTATTCCAAAACAAATGTCTAAAAATGTGGGTCTATTCCAAAACAAATGTCTAAAAATGTGGGTCTATTCCAAAACACATGTCTAGTAATGTGGGTCTATTCCAAAGCAATTGTCTAACATTGTTGATCGACTCGGGAACATTTGTCCGATCTTGTTGATCCACTGCGAAATAATAATTATTATTAATTAATTGAAATCTTTTGGTTCACCCCGGAACAATTGTCCGGTGCTGTGGGTCCACTTTTAAAATGCTGTCCCATCTAATGAATCCATTAAAAAGCGAAATAATGTCTTTAAAAAAAGAAGAAAAAATCTGTAATGTTTTGCCCCTGTTATTTTCCCTCTCTCGGCGCCCTTTATTGTGCTAATTTTCAATGACACTTTCAGAATACCAAATTTTCACAAAGCCTTTGAATGTAGAGAAAAGAGGGTTGGTATGACCATTCACAATTGTTATGTAGTAGACATTGTTTCACTTTTATATATGTTATATATAAAATATTTATATAATGTTTTTTCTTTGTGTTTTGATCCTTTTTTTTCTTACTAACACTGATTCATAATAGACGACTGAAGATTCGCCTCGTCATGACATCTTAAATTAATCTTTGTACTGAACAATGACTATTTCATTTTGTTCTCGATACAGTTTTGATAGTTTATTCAACCCATAATTTTAGATTGGCAATAATAGATTCACGAGTTTTTTACTGTTTCTGTACCGCAATTTCTAGAGTAATCTATCTTAAAACCTAGAATAAACAATTTTTGTGGAGAATGAATGTGCGCTACTACTTCAATGAAATATTCAGATATCATTGGACACATGCCAGTTGAAACAGGGACATCAGCATCAACATCAAAAACAGCAGCAGCAACAGAAGTAAAAACGACAACAACGACAATAGTATCGAAATTTTTGCTGTCTATCAGATACATTTTTTCGTCTTAAACTCTTGATATACAGCTTCAATCGATTTATGAACAAGATAGATTGGTACTCTTTAAAATATGAAAGTGAGTGGTTTAAAAAAAACATTACAAAATCCTGCAAATGCCAATGTCGAACACTAGCTTCTACCTAAGCCTTTAGCTAACGAATTATTTTGCCATGTTTCTTGTCCATAATCTAATATGTTTGGCTGTGCATTAGTTTATGTATTTAATAATTATGTTTCACCTCCTGTTTAAACTTCAAGACACAGAGATATCAAATTAAATGAATTTTTTTTTCTATTTCACATGCAGACAAAAACACAATGTGTGTGTATGTGTGTGTGTGTGTGGGGGGGGGGCGGTTGGAGGAAACTTTACTTAAAAAAAAAAGGCAAGAAAATTAGAGATAAGGGACTGTGATAAAATAAAATAATTCCAAGCCTTTTTATTTTGTATCTCGCTAAGCTAAGATCTAGTGCCAATCCCTTAGATCTTCCAGAATCCCCATCGCTCCCATTGACTGAGCAGCTTCTGTACGAGGTGCGAGAGTGCGCTCTGTGGGGTCAGAGGGTGACGAACTTGCTCGCACTAAATTATCTCAGTACATACATACACAGCCCTGCGTGAAGACCAGGCTTTTCTTTCTGATTTCGTAGTTGGTGAAACTTATTATTTTCTACTTTCGTTTCTTTCGGGTTTTACGCGCTCCCCATTTCCTTCTTTTCTAGAGAGGGAGGGAGGGAGAGAGGAAGAGAGAGAGAGAGAGAGAGAGAGAGAGAGAGAGAGAGAGAGAGAGAGAGAGAGAGAGAGAGAGAAGATAAGAGAAAGAAATACAGGTATTCTTGAAGACAGGCAGAGAATAAAAAGGGAAAGGTAGGGAAAAGAAATAACTCGGAGGGAGAAAATCAAACAGAGAGAGAGAGAGAGAAAGAGAGAGAGAGAGAGAGAGAGAGAGAGAGAGAGAGAGAGAGAGAGAGAGAGAGAGAGAGAGAGAAGATCAGAGAAAGAAATACAGGTATTCTTGAAGACAGGCAGAGAATGATAAGGGAAAGGTAGGGAAAAGAAATAACTCGGAGGGAGAAAATTAAACACAGAGAGAGAGGGAGAGAGAGAGAGAGAGAGAGAGAGAGAGAGAGAGAGAGAGAGAGAGAGAGAGAGAGAGAGAGAGAGGGAGAGAGAGAAAGAGAGAGGAGGTAAGGGGGTGTAGGGTGAAGGGGTTGAGGGGGGGGGAGGGGGGGGAGAGAGCGAGAGAAAAATACCATTCTCTGGAAATACTGACAATGCCAGGAACAACAAACTATGGAGAACGTTGTGCGAGGGACAATATACCGTCAGGTACTTTTCTTTTGTTTTCTTTCTCTTTCTCTTTTTTTTTTCTTTACCACTATCTATGTCTTATCTTTAATTCTCCCCTTCTCCCTCTCCCTTTTTCTCTGTCAACCTCATCAATCCATTTTTATTTCTGTCAGGCAGTCAGTCCACCCGCCTGTCTCCGCCTCTCTCTCTGCCTCTCTCTCTCTCTCTCTGTCTCTCTCTCTGTCTCTCTCTCTCTCTATCTATCTATCTCTCTCTTTCATTATGACGCTCTGTCCTAAGTCTCTTTACCACCTATCTCATCCTTTTCCCCTCTGAGGTACCCTCGCCACTTTTTCTCTATTTCCGAATCCATCCCATTCTCTCGCTTCTTCCCGGTACATGAAGAAATGACTAAACTAGGATAGTGAAAAAAACGGAAGATGGAGATTTCCATCCTCCCGTGTAATTTTAGCTTTTCCAAACAAACACAAGGAAAGTTCGTTTACGAAAAAAACAAAAGAATGAAATAAAAAGGGCAACCAATCAAGCCTGAACTACTAGCTTATCTTAGCTACTTATCTACCTTCTACGGACAGTCTTTGTCAACAAAGAGAGGTCGGAGCAGACTAGACCTGGCCCTGGTTCGGCTGCATAGGAGGGGAAGAAAATGAGGTCACAAAATTGTTTAAAACAGGATAACAACAGAAGCTACAGCAACAATTAACAACAAAAATCCTTCACCCTGAGAGATCGTTTAGCGGCACTCCACATTTATGGGAAATAAAGTCAAAGACATAAGAAAGTTATAATTTGTCTATTTTCTTCTTCATATTAATAGTCGCAGATTTGAATAAACTTAGCAGTTATTTTTATGAATTGTATGCGAAAGAAACAAGCAATGATCTTAATAATTATCTTAGTTTTTATGTAAATCTCTTTTTATTTTGCATTCTTTCTTTTTTTTGTGTGTGTTTTTTTTCCTGGGTGGTAAAAGTGCTATTCCTTTGTACTTGTTGTAGATGATAAAAACAGATAAAAAAAAAAAGTAGAACAGCGCACATTCTCAAAGAAAATGAGTTTCCGGTAACATGGAGAAGTGATTATTGTAACGAGATATCAAGAGACACATGAAAGAAATGTGCGGTTCAAACAAAAGAAACTCATCTTACAAAGCGTGCACTTCACTGTAGCTTCCCATGGTGTATGAAAGGATTGGTTTTTTTCTGATTCGCTAGGAAGTTTTCTCTGTTTAACTATAAAAAACAAACTACTACTACTACTACTACTACTACTACTACTCCTACTAATGATAATAATAATAATAATAATAATAATAATAATAATAATAATAATAATAATAATAATAATAATAATAATAATAATAATAATGATGATGATGATGATGATGATTATCATAATAATAATAATAATAATAGCAATAATAATAATAATAATAATAATAATAATAATAATAATAATAATAATAATAATAATAATAATAATAATAATAATCTTAAAAGTTTAATAAACTATTACTCCGTTTGCAGCATTTCAGAAGCGCAAACAGAGTTTAATTAGGATTTTTACTATTTCGTTTTACAAATCTGGCTACACCGAGCTGTTTAAATTTCTCGTTCCTGTAAAGGATCTTACTCAGCTCACTAGTACCAGCAAGTTTAAAGCATTGTTTGTATTAGCATCTGCTTTAACCTATTCTTACAAAATAGGAAGAAAATAAACCTGAGTCAAACGCTTTAGAGGTAGGTAGCGCTGAAACTCTTCAAAAGTTGCTTTTCCTTCAGCGAAACTTGGAAATGCTTGCTTTTCTCACATTCATCATTGAATGGTGTTAAAAAAAAACAACAGAAAAATTACATTGCTCTAGACCAGACTTTTTTTTAATCGCCTTCGCATATATGGCCCTTAGCTTGGATATTATACTATCTTCATTTACAGCGAGATGAATGTAAACTTTTATGTGGGATTAATTAGGTTTTAGTATGTTCTAGTAAGTATAATACGAGGGCAGGCTGATAATTAAGTTCCGCTTAATCATAACTTTTTAATTTTTCACAGCATATACATAAACAGTACGTCAAACGAAAGCTTAATATCTCAGCTACATACTTAGCACTCTATTTTTCGATGTAGTCACCGTCGCGATCAACACACCGCCTCCAACGTTTCACTAGTTGGCTCACGCCGTCAGCGAAGAATTCAGACGGCTGTCCACGGCACCATCTGCGAACATCTGCGATAACTTCCTCATCATTGTCATAGTGATGGCCCTTCAGGTACTTCTTGAGTTGGGGAAACAAATAATAGTCAGAGGGGGCAAGATCGGGGCTGTATGCAGGGTGAGGTAGGGTCGTAAGTTCCAGCTGCCTTAAGGCGTCCTGAGTTTGGCGACTGGTGTGCGGGCGCGCATTGTCGTGTTGCAGGATTGAGTCCTTATCACGCCGAATACGTCTGAGTCGGAGTTTGAGAGCTCGGAGTGTTGAAATATATCGCTCAGAGTTCACAGTTTGCCCTTGCTCCAGAAATTCCATGTGGACCACTCCCTCCATGTCCCAGAAAACGGTGAACAAGACCTTTCTTGCAGAGGCAACAACCTTGAACTTCCTTGGACTTGGAGAAGTTTTGTGCCTATACTCAATCGATTGGGCTTTACATTCTGGATCGTAGTGGTGGACCCAGGATTCGTCTCCAGTCACAATGCGTTGCAGAAATGCTTCTCCTTCTGCATTGTAACGCTCTAAGAGTTGAGTACACATGTCCTTTCTCTGCGCTTTCATCTCTACAGTGAGCTGTCTTGGGACCCAACGGGCAGAGACTTTTCGGTAACCCAGTACAGTTGTGGCGATATGGTGCACTCGTTCTTTCGAAATGCCTACTTCATCTGCAATTTCCTTTTGTTTGACTCTTCGATTAGCTATAATCATGCAGTCAACTTTCTCTCGATGAGCCGTGTCCGATGCGGAAAGGGGCCTACCCGAACGCTTTCGATCACGCAGAATTGTCTCTCTGGGGTCTTCCCCTTTAAAAATTCTCACCCATTTGCGAACTGCACAGTCTGAAATGCACATTTCACCATAAACTGTCTTCATTCTTGCATGAATGTTTGCAGCAGAACATCCCTCAGCTGCCAAAAACTCGATAACAGAGCGCTGTTTGATGAGAAGGTCATTGGAAGTCGCCATTGTCTCATAAACATGGCTACCACATCATGTGTTGCGCGTCACTGCATTATGAGCACGAATGACGTCACACAAACTTGTTGTTATAGTTAAGTCTAGAAAAATGGTTCGAGAGTATATGTATGAAATTTTAGGTCGATGTGACGAAAATTGACCTAGTTATTAGCAAACGGAACTTAATTATCAGCCTGCCCTCGTATATTCACTAGACTATCAAACTATGAGATGTAAGAATCGGCTCCCATGTTATATGCAACTACAGAAAGACTGAATGATTGTATCGCATAACACCAGACCAGCAGAGCTTGACTGGGCAGAATATCTTATCAGTAAGGTCAAAAGATGCGCTACTCTTATAACTACCATGTTTGTGGTTTGCAATGACACATAAAGATGTCATAAATCTCTTTTATCTATTGGATCCTTGACAGGTTTAAAAAAAACAAAAAAACAAACTAGGGTTCAGTAGATGAACTAAAATCTCCGATCTCCCCCCCCCCCAAAAAAAAAAAAAAAAAAAAAGAAAAGAAAAAACCATCTAACTCACACGCACATCACACACAGACACATTTTTCGAATATATTACCACCTAGTTCATTTCCCAGAATTTTTTTTTTTTAATTGTAGGGGAAAATCATAACATCGTTGTTTTAACGGGATCTTGGATAGATTGAAGAGGGTAACAGTGGGTCACAGAGCATGATGTGCAATATCAGATAAGTCCAGAGTGACCAGTTAGCTGGGGATCTTCTCTGCTCCAGGTACATCTACATAAAACCTGAGAAGCTCACAAATTGCTGTCTCGGGGACAAGGGAAATCACTCAGCTAAACATATGTCCAACGGTTGTTCCCGGTGTGGGGGGCACGTAGGGGAAACGCAACTGCAAAATACACATATTTATTTTACTCTTGATACAGCGCTTTGCAAAGTATCGAAATTATCCTGCATGTCTGTCTTTCTAGCTCTATCTTTCCCCTAAACCAATTTCTCTTCAATTTGTCAATTAAAGATAGTCAAAATATAATATCTTCTGTTTCATACATGAACATACTCCGTACAAATATTTTGTTCTCTTTCTTTTCTCCAGAAACATTTCAGATGCAATTTCCTTTCATCAGCATGGTCAAGGGACATTATGCTTTCAATACTTGTATACTGTTTGGCTTTCTTCTTATGTCCCTTGCATCAGGCCAGACGGACAATAAAGGTAATCCAGTCTTTTACATATATCAGTCTTTTTAAGCTTTTTGTGAGATGATCTGACTGATAGCTACAGTTTATAATGCATAACCTCTTAGGATTGAATAACAATGTGTTCGCCGAAAATTCTCGGAAATCTTTGTATGTTAAAAGAGCAGTTAATAGCTTTGGATTTTGCTTTTTAAAAACTTTTACCGATAGAAAGCGAGACACTTGTCCGCTTGCTCAATTAAAAAAGAACTTTGTCTTTAATAGCAATTTTCTCTTTTTAGACTAAATTTGTCTCTTTCATTCTATTTTTTAACTCCCTTATCCCCTCCCTTTCTCTCTCTCTCTCTCTCTCTCTCTCTCTCTCTGTGTGTGTCTCTCTATCTATCTATCTCTCTCTATCTCTCTCGCTTTCTCTCTCTTTCTCTCTCTTGACTCTCCAGCTCCCTTTCGTATAATTGTTTATGTCTTTATCACAACCTTCCTTGACAATTTTTTTAAAGTCCAGTTATTATTTATTAACCTGCTACAAAAAAATTGATAACTACCGAAATATTTCGATTTAAGACTTGGTAATCTTACTAAGATATCGTTTTTTCTGTATAATTTTTTTTTTTTACCTGATCCTGTAAGTTTAATTATCTCTTTCTTCAAAACGTCATAAATTTAATGTGATAACCAGAGAGGTAAATTTAAAAAGTTTTTGATGATTAATTTTTCAAATAATGTTATCACAAGTGATTCTAGTGATTTTTTTTAGCAAAAATAAATTATTTGGTTTTCTGTTAACTAGACTAAAGGCTGAAAATTAAAATTGAAATCGCAAGAAACAATTTAAATTTTGAAAGGTATTAAAGAAGCAAACATTTCTTCGAGTTACATTCTAAATTTAATCAACTATATTTATTTTTTACTTCCAGGATTATTTTTTCAAAATCTGAAGGAGGAGCTGAAGGACGAATTTGCTTTTGACATTGTAAGCCTTAACAAAACATGGGCAGATTTCCTCCAGGCCAGATCAGACTTGAATGAGACGGCCTCCAAAAAACCCTGGCTAATAGAGACAAGTCCTGGAAATGGTCTCTTCATGTTCAGCCTTGCCGGGTTGGCAAATTTCAAGTCAAAAGTCATGCAGATGGTCGAGCAAAAGAACAAGTACCTGGCCGAGAGAGCACAGCTGCGGCAGCAAATGGCGGAGGCTTTATTTAACAGGTCTATTCCTTTCTTTCAAGCTGTGCAGGGGAACTTCTCTGGCGAGATAGTGAACAGCCAGCCTTTCAGCGTGATTCAGCACATTTTTGGACTCGTAAGTGACAGACTCATTCCCAATGACGATGATGATGTTAGTGTAGACGGGGAAGATGATGCAGACGAAAACGATGTTGGCAGTTCAAGTGATGGTAATGTAGAAAAGGCTGCTTGGGCTGCGGATGTTTCTGGTGACTCTATCATTGACTCGGTCCTAACCCCATATCAAGCTCAAAGCGAAGACACTGGTAAGTTGAGTTGATCCTCCATAAGTTTCGCTCTCTCTATGCAGTCTGTGAAATTAGAATGTATTGGAACATACCGTGCAATTCATTCATATACCTCATAACTGTGTTCTTGTCACATTTAAAAGTTCACAAGTTTTGTTTCTGATTTAGTTTCAAAGGTTGTATAAATATAAGACTTTAAATTTTGGTAAACATAATTATAGATTTTAATCCCTAACCGTGCAATATCTTAATGTAATCAAGTTATGCATATAATACCCTGGCTGTGTATGCCGTTCTGATACTACAAAGTAATCTTTTTTTTGCTTATTAATGTTAAACAAAAGTTACGAACTGAAGCAACGTTTCATTTGCTATACTATTTGGTAATATGAGATGACTTTGATCTACTGCGAAGGCTTTTCATTTCAGACAGTTCCGTGACTTCAACCATCGCATCCTCGCAATCCGAGCAAGGACTAGACCACCAGTCGACACGCATGAGTGGAGGTAAAGAAACAACCACAACATACCCATGGGCCCGCTGGAAAGCTTGGCACAAAAACATATGGTGGAATCCCGATGCAGCCTCGAAAAAGCAAGAGTTTATCAAAGCGAAAATTCAGAAGAACATAGAGAAGAGGCAGAAATGGGAGAGGTTTGCATCGGAGAGATTTGGCGGCGGTAAGGCTTGGTCCAAGCCATGGAGTGGTGGTCCAAGCAAAGCTCTCCGGGATGAGCCTGTGTCATCAGATAACAAAGAACAAGAGAATATCTTAGAGGGCATCAAAGAAAAGTTAAGAACCCAGTTTCAAGCGTCGATCACGAGCCTGAATGACAGCAGAAGCGCGTTTCTCGAGGCTAAAGAGGATATGGCATTAGGAGCGTCGAAAAAGCCTTGGGATAAATCTTCAGCCGGAGGCCTCACGACTTTTGACCCCGATGCTCTTATGTCCTTCAAGGCAAAGATCCGCGAGATGGTGGCCCTGAAGAACAAGTACGTAGCAGAGAGAGCAGAGCTCAAGCAGAACATGCTCACCGCCCTGAAAGATCTCCTGCTACAACACTTGCAACAGCTGACCGAATCTTCGGAAAACGTCCAGGCCCAGCCGGTCAACGGACCTGAAACAACTACATCTGGCACAGATCTGAACTCTATCCTCGAGGAAATGATTGAAACAGGAAGTGGCGATGTGGATGCTGATATCACGGAAGGTCTGCCCTTTGCCAGATCGTTGCTGCTTGCTGCTGCGCCTCATGGGCCGTCCTCTGGCGGAGATCAAGTCACCACCGATGGCGGCGGGTCTGGCACCTTTGCCGTTTTGATTGTTCTGGGCGTGGTAGCCGTTGTGGCGTCTGTTGTCTTAGTGGGGGTGGTCGCTTTGAGAAAAGCAGGTCGCCGTTCTCTCTATTACCGTTTAGGGTAGATTTGGAGCTGTTGTTGGTCTTTACTGCAATACTGCATTTTTTTTTTATTGATAATTAAGTAAGCCTTAAGTTAAAATACCAATTCTGTAATACTGCACTTTTTATTGATAATTAAATAAGCCTTAAGTTAAAATACCAGTTCTATAAAATTTGCGAAATTCGCAGGGGTAATCACAATGCTTAATTAAATCACGAATTGTTCCAGCAAACTGTATCCTTTCGCATTATTACATATAAATTATGTCAGTGAATAGAATGAACTTTATACAAAGCAGAAGTTAGCATAAACGGATGTCAGAAATGGTTTCTAAGCAGAGAAATGTAAAGTCAGTCATTATTTTGACGCTCTATGCCAGTTTCTCAATAACTGTGTTAGGACCCTTTTAGAGATGAACCATGTTAATGTTCAAGAGGGAAAGAAAAACAAGAATCTTCACACAGAAAAAGTTACTTCAGACTAACAAAATTATTAGGTACTAGGTGCGTGTTCGAAACGATCACAAGCTTTATGTTCACAATCATTTTTGTTTTAAATAAACAAATTACTATAATGGGACATGTCTACAACTTGAAAATGCAAACTAGGTTTCACTCAGAATTTGAGCTTAACTTTTATAGTGAAACATATATTTGTAACTGGGATTGCTACGGCATGGTGTCTCAAAAAATGCTGAATAACAAAGATCTGCTGGAAATAAATTATATTTTCCATGCCTTCTTTAAAGAGGATTTTTCTGAGAACAACAGCACAGAACAAGTCTTTGGGCTTTTCAAGATATATAGCAAAGATTACAGTAACGCAAGGTGTGTGTGTGTGTGTGCGTGTTTTTTCAAGAGATCACAGACGCAAGCTAATACATTATAAATATTTCAATGGTATTATAAAGCATCCGGATCCAGCCGATATTTCTCGCCTTTATTAGCAGTCTCTAGTGGTGAATTCATTTACGTAAGTTTTTTTTCCAAAGTTGTTGAATATTTTTCTTGAAAACCTCAAGATCGAACTTCTTTGTTTTTGTAACTTTTTTTAAAACTTTGTATTGTATAGTGTACGTCGTTTAAGTATAACAGCTTATCCCTACATAATCTACTTAAATTTGAACCTTTTTTCCAAGTGTTTTTTTTTTTCAATAAAATTATTTTTTTTGGGCGTAAACATTTTTTAACCTGCACTATTGAATCATTTTAGGAAATTTGTTCAAGGTTAATTGTGCAAATTTTTTTTTCGGACGGAGTTTATCAGATAGTTGATAAACAATAAAATAGCAGGAGCTACAATGTCGTCTGATGGGTCTTAGTGGTATGTCTGTCGAATGGTGGACTCCACTCTTACTATAATTAGAGACTTAGTGCTTGTGTCATATCCATTGTAAAACGATGCTTCAAAACCTGCTTTGCATTCTACAGAATCGGTAATCATTGGAATTTTGTGAGTTGTCTTCGGATTTTCGCCCTTGTTAAAAAGTGTGTAGAAAGTGTTTCAGGAGAACGTAGACAAGAAGAGGAAGCGGGAGAGATTTGCGTCGACGAGATTTGGCGGTTGTCACCCTCGGTCCCAGCGATGGAGTGTTTAGACCACGCCCAGCCACGCGAAGCCACGCCCAGCTCTCCGGGACGAGCCTGTGCCGCTATAAATCGTGCTTGATGTTTTGGCTCAAAGAAATCACAGCACTCATATCAGAGCTCTCAAGTTCTTTCTCCAAAAAGAATCTGATCTACTTCTGTCTAAAAATCTTAGCCATTTGGTTATTTTTTCAATATGCACTATAAATAATTTATAATAGAAGAAATTAACACCATAATTACCGTCACAACCACTAATACCACCAGCACCACTAACAACATTAACAATAACCAGAACAGCAATAATAACAACAACAACAACAACAACAATGAAAAAACTTGATTTCTAATTATCCTTCTACGAAAACAAACTTGATTAATTTCACTTTGAAAGTGTTTCATCTTCTTTGATAACAAATTAATTTGACATCGACAAGCACAGAGAGAAACTCATTCTCATTTCAACATAAAGATTAGGAAACAACGGTTACAACGTCAAAACGAAATTGCGAAATCTATCTTTATTGCACTCTATAAAATCGCAACGCTTGTCGTTTATTTTATCATTAAATGTACACCGACTCGAACCAACATCGCTTTGCGAAACTGACGATAACCATCATGCCAAGGGTAGTTTCTCAGGTATCAGTCCAGAAATGATTGCAATCTTTTGGATGAGTAAGACTTGAACCTGAAGTTTTTCCCTGTACAGCGCCTCTTACTGTGAATAAAAATGGAAGCAAACATCAACATGATATAGCGAATGTTCTTTTTGTTTCTTCGTTTCCTTCTTTACCTAATTTAAAACTAATTTGTGAGTATATAGTAATCTTAATTCGTCACATTCAACGATATCCGCAGAAGAAAACAAGATAGTGAGACGGGGGTAAAAAAGAGAGAAAGCAAAGGAACTGAGGCATGGCTTACATATATAAAATGATAGAGAGGCAAACACAAAAGTAATGATTTGAGATAATCTTGCGATAAACGATAAATTTAAGACCATTTACTAAGAGTTAGTGTTGTTCAGGGATGTGACGCCATGACTTATTCTCCCTATAGCGAGCAGCCTAACTAGACAGAGTACTAACATAATTATACACATGCTTATGATTTACAAAAAAAAAGCATAGTCCTAAGCTCTAAACCTACAAGTTGAGAATGGGGGGAGAGAGAGAGAGAGAGAGAGAGAGAGAGAGAGAGAGAGAGAGAGAGAGAGAGAGAGAGAGAGAGAGAGAGAGAGAGAGAGAGAGAGAGAGAGAGAGAGAGAGAACAATGGGTACAGATGGATTTATAGCATGAAAAATGAGCGGCGGCTTCATAAAGAACAAAAGTGCTCTCATCACAGTGAGCTCAGCTGGCCGAAGAGGTAAGAGAGAATGACATGGAGAATACACACGAACCACAAAGAGCAGCCAGGAATTAGGCAATCCTGACGTAGTTTCAACTGGCTCCCTTAGTGTGGCAGAAGTTTAGGGCTGAAACACTTGCTATTTGGGGACTTTCTTCTCTGAAGAAATCTTGGTACCTAGCTCTTTAATTAGTAGGTTAATACGCTGCATCTCACTATAGTTGATGAAATTCTTTAACCTTTCGATTATAAAAAAAATCTGACTTAAGATATTATTTGAAACGAATTTCATTTTGAGGAGGGGAGATGTGTTATCATGATAGATTAAAGACCTTCAAAACAAGACTGCGATAGTATATATGTTGTATGTTTCACTACGATTCCACGAATTCTACCTGGGCAAAAGCAATAAATTGACATTGCTGGATCAAATTTATAGATTTCATTGAAGGACTGAGAAAAAACTTACAACAAGAGTAAACTCTTCGCTGACCATCTTTCTGGAAGGAGTCACGCTCTTGTCCTCTAACTGACAACGCAACTGTACAACAGAGCATTCACATAGGATAGTATTAAAAAGATAGGATGAAACACATATTATTTTCCTCTTTGAACAATCGGTAATCTGGTATTAAGAAAAAATGTATCAAATCATTTTTTTTTTAAATTATGTGTTTTTCTCCTGCTCTTAAAACAGAAACAATGAGTTAGCCAATAAATTCTCATAGTTATCTTTCACATAAATATAGAGAAAATCCTAGTCTGAGAGGAATCTGAGTTTTGTTTTGCATGGAATTTTTTTATGGAGAAAGCTGTGACCAGCATTGGTTGCTCGAGTTTAATCATTTCAAAAAGACTTTCTGGCTCTTCATTTGAGACGAATAGTACAGTGATACATTTTTTTCTTTTAAAATAGATTGAAAAAAAGGTTTTCACAATACCATTAAGTTTTACCACTCAATTTCAAATACCATTTGAGTACTTTTAGTTAAAAATAAAATTTAGCATTTTAAAAGTAAACCGTCTTACAATATTAATGTTAGTCCTATTCGATCGAAGATGAAAAGGATACTTGAAGAAAAAAAACTGGCAGCGTATAACGAAATTGACGTTAACACAAAAAGTAACCTACCTTTTCAGGAATACCCCCCATTATTTTAATGAAATCTAAGAGGAACTTTTCAACGTGATCCTCGCCGGCTGCGAGACTTTGCGAGAAGAACTTCGCGTCATTTAGACACCATTCGACAGTGAGGTCTACTGCAGCAGGCGATGGCAGTGCGCATGTCATCATGATAGTCATAGGGTGAGGCCCGCTCAAAGTCAACTCAATCTCGGACGGTTTTAGCATATGGTGGACCGCTACAGTGCAAGAGGGGTAAAATTAACGCAAAGACGATGAGTCTAGTAGAAGTAATTAGAACACAAAATACAGACAATAGCACTCACCACTTTGATGACCATGTTATTCACAACCCTTGCTTTAATTTCATAACGATTTCGATGTTTTAATCATTTTTATATCAATTCAGATAGCAGGATGCCGTGATTATTGAGGAAATTGGTGAATACCCAGCATTTACCTGAAGTCCACGCCGTCATATTTTGCGCTGAGCTGCACCCTTCGTAGTCGTTGACTGGGTTCATAAAACCATCCTCGAAGCAGAAAGACTCAATGATGCATACATCGGTCTTCAGAGGACGTGTGTAGGGAGGATAGAAAAATAGGAATCTTAAAACAAGTGGATATTAATTAGCTTAAAGTAAAAGAGCCAGTGTAAGGCTTCGGTTGCAAAAAGGATTTTAATTTTAAATTACCAGATTCTTATGATCCGTTTTATGTAGTGGGAAATACATTGATTACCTAATTTTGAAAATTTTGAATCTATCCGTAAATCCTTCGAAACTCTCATTATTATGTAAGTAAAAATAGACATGAATTTCCACAAGATAGAACGCTTCCTGGTACATTTTGCTAAATTCAGAGATTTATAATGAAAATAAAGAAGGATCCTCAAGTGAGTTGACTGGCATAATATGTTTTGCATCACAATAAATAAACACTTTAATCTGATAAATTTACCCGTATATGTAAATGTTACAAAGGGTAAGAGCGATCTTTTTCAAACTGAATTTTTTTTCTATCATTTGAAAAAGAGGCAACTATTTTGGCATAGTTTTCTTTTCGATGTTTTTCAGGTCGAAAATGAGATATTTTTCTGTCTCGAACTGGATTTATAATTTAAAGGCGGGATGAATATCAAGAGTGACTCTACATTATTCTTGTAAACACAGTTTAGTGGTTCGAGTTATTGCCGCAGCACTATCTTATTCTGAACCTCTTTGCAATCTAAACCTTTAGAGGATGATGGGCAGGTCAGATAAAGAAACTTGCATCACTAGTTGAATTCTTCCGAGAAAATAATATCGATATATTACATTATTCTTGAGGGAACTGCACCAAACTTGTGTGAATTAATTTTCCAACTGTATATTTAGGATTTCACCAAATGAAACGTCATCTTTAAATCTATAAATTCAGCAATCCACATGAAGGAAATGTCCTGAAGATGCAAATTATGAACAAATAGCTCATGACAATAAGAAAAAAAAATATAAACAGCATGTCTTTTTCTTACATTTTGAGTTAAACTCTTATCCCCACACAGGGGATCATAGAGAATCAAATCTTGTGATGGGCTCACATCACCGCTAGATTCACAAGTTACACTCATCTCAACATAAACTGCGCCTGCAATCAAAAATTTGGAGCAAAAAAACAAAACAAAACACAATTTTCCTCGCCGAAGCAATCATTTCTCTCGAAATCGATTTAATTGTAAATTAACTGAATTCTTGTAAAAGATCAAAACACCGAGGAGGAAAAAAAAACGAATACTAAACTTCTAAGTCAGTTATACAAGCCAAGTGCAAATGGTATTTCTTAAAATTCATTGAAGCAATAGTATATTTTTCTACAGAAAAAAAAGTTGTGGAACAAAAGAATTGCATATTTATACTAGTCTTTTGAAAAGAAGAAAAGAATATTAAGAACAGTAATCTGCTGAGAGGGAAGAAAATGAAAACACTTATAAGGAGGTCATACACTATCTGAGAAAATTATGGCTCTGATTTGAAAAAAGCGTCAATATTACCTTCGAACTTCCCTGCTTTTTGCAGCAATACAATTTAGTATCGATGCCCAAAATTAGAATATGAAGCCACACGAATAAACAAATTGCTCCTTCAGCATAATTTATCCTTCTTAATTCGAACATAGAATGAAACAAAGAGATCGATGGTGTGCATTTTTTTTCTTCATACAAATCATTCAGATCTACACCTACAAATATCTTCGACATTCGGATTAGCGTTTTGTGTAAACTATATTGACATAGATACAGTATTTTACTAATGGTTTCACCGCAGATGTATTTATAATTATGATGCTTAAAACTTTTTTTTTTAATCAAGGACATAATTACACCCACCGATATTTCTCCCAAAATGAAGGTTAGGCACAGGACATTCACACTTTCCTGCAGTGTTGATTTGTCCGGTTGTGAGGACTTGTTTTTGCTGTAAAGATATAAAGAGAAAATAAAAGAAATAAACCCTAAACATTGTCATGAGGAAATACCTTTGACGCTGCACAAAGATAATTCTGAGAGTTATTCATTACATATAAAAACACAGGTTCAGTCCGACCCCGGATTTATAGGTGGCTTAAAGTAGCGCGCTATATTTACGATCAAGTACGAGTACTTAAGGATATCTCAAATACATCGGAGAAATCAGGACTGTTTAGCCTGACATACACATACCGGCAGTATCAAATTGACAAGGTGAAAAGAGAAGGAGAAAATAAACCTAAGCAACATGTAATGGCAAACGTAGGATTTGCATTGGATAAAGTAAACAAAGATGTGAGAGCATCAGGCGTAAAAAAAAAACATCCAAAAACAGCTAAATAAGGCAATCAATCAACCTGGCTAAGGCAAGAACCAGGCTTAATAATAATTTTATAGCTGCGTTAGGTTGCTAACATTGCAATGTTTCGTTTAAATACCTAGCGCAGACGGCAAATGATACGTTCGAATAAGTATCCTTTTTAATTTCATCCTAACAATATACTCAAATAAAAATTAACAATTGATTTGTCTCAAAGATCAGCTGAAAGAACTTTTTCAAACTAGTTCGTGTCTAGGATTTTCTAGCTTGAAGGTAGCATTTTTATAAATAAAATCATAAATGTGCTTTTCTCCACCCAAGAGAGAATGGAAGGGGAAAAGAACTAACAGATTATTATTTCACAAACTTAAGTTCAATTTGTAGTTTGAGAACAGGAGATTCTGACAAAGGTTACACAGTACGAAATTAAGAAAAGTCATGTGAGACATATCATTTTATTTCTACCTATTTATTTTAAAATATTTGTTCAGGTCTCCAAGAAAGATCTTCCTCCACACATATTTTATGTAATCTTATTATGAATAGACTTCAGAGTTATCAGTCCAGAGATCTTCTGGCTGAGCTGTCTGAGGCCACATATTTTCTTGTAAGATCCTTCAAGAGTTCCTCTGACAGCTGTAACATTTCGGGCCAGGACTCTACATCAGTATTCAAAACATTTTTATCTCTCTTTCTCTCTCACCATGTTTTTTATCGAACCAAAAAGCAATACTTATTTAATTTTATATTTCTTTTAATTGCTAGAAGCATGTCTGAAATTCTTTCCAATGATCCATCAGGGTCTGATTATGGGCATCTGGGGCTAGAGAGTACGACAAACAGCAACGGAGAAAATACCAATGAAATTTATTGATTGATGTTGTTGGTTTAATCAGTCAACTAGAGTCTTATTCGATCTTTCCAAAATCTCGAGCTTGCATAGTAAAAAAAAAACCCATCATGTTACTAACATTGTAATATTTTTTTGTAGTCTTAACGCGCGGTCGGCCCAAGCGCACCCATTAAATTTAGTTTTGCCGTGACGATACAAACGGTGTTAATTCAATGATTACTTGTCCACTAGTGTAAAGTTTTTCTAAAAGGGGGTAGAGCGAAGGGAGGTAACAACATTCATGGGTAGATGAATTCAAGACTTCGAGAGGGTCGGCAGAATGGAGCCAAGTCAGGTATACTTGATAACGTTGAAAGATATCGAGAAAAAAGTGCTCTGTAGTTTTTTGAGTTTTCAGATTCAATTACCAAGCCATGAAATTAAATAAATCGTGTTGAAATTAGCTCTCGTTTTTCCTCTAGAAAAATTTGCTAGAAAGAAATCCTAAATGACGACTGGGATCACACAACAGCCAGTAATGTTCTGCATGCCACGTCGTGATTGAATGTATTATCAGTGATGCCACATAGCTCAGGAACTCAAGAGTTTATGATATAGTGCGATTTGAGTTGCCAGTTTGACAGATACTTTGCTGTCGATTTTTCCAGTTTTATCTTCTCTCTTATTCCCTTTTGACAGCTCGCCGATTAGTTTTATTGTTTATGTTTCTGTATTTCCAAATAATACTACTTTGCAGGAGGTTAGATTTTTTTCCCCTACATCTTTTCTAGAAATAAAACCTTGTCTCCATTAATCCTATCAAAAATGTAGACGTGTAGGTTAGATTTTTTTCCCCTACATCTTTTCTAGAAATACAACCTTGTCTCCATTAATCAAATTGTAGACGTGGATAGTGGTATTGGTTTTCATACCTTTTCCATTAAGAGTTTTCCCAGTTATGTTGTTCTTAAGAGGAAAAAAACAGCAAAAACAAGGCACAGCTGGTACTGTATACGGTACATTGATCTAAAAGGACTTCTGTATCATAAAGCTGCCAAAGTTCCTCCACAAGGTGAACAACAATCAGATTTGTCAAAAAAGTGATCAATTTAGAGCCAAGATAAATCCATGCTATCTTGCTCCTGGACAGAAAAAAGAAATAAAATCGGGAAGAAACTCACCCCAGAAATATCAAATCTGCAGTTGATTGCATCTCCCGGAACTGCTCCGATCGGTGCTGGAAGGTCAAGGTTAGAACAGTTGCTTATGGAACCATCACACATCTGCATCCTGCGTAAATCACAACCAGGTAAAAAGAAGAAAAAATTCACAGGTGTGGTTTCTCAAAATCAACTTTAAATTGTTAATTTTAATTTAGAACACAAAATGCAGCATATATCTATATCGCTTTCTGATGCAGTAAAACAAAAGAAAAAAAGCAACCACGGTTTGAGATTTTGTTGATCCAAATTTTTACTATATTTATCACTTTGGCTTTTCAAGAGCTTCCGAAATCACGCATGTATGGTACTGTAAGATAGTGGAGGAAATTGGTATCCTCAACACAAAACATAATTATAGAAAAAGAAAAAAAGAAACAAGCACGGAAAAATCATACGTTGGTGGAGATGCAGATGGCGTAGAGGTGCTTCCAATAATAGTTGCTGCCGCCACCGAAGTATTTGTTCCTACTTTTGCAGTGGTAGTGATTATTGCACCTCCTGCCGCTGTAGTGGACGAGGTATTTGGAGATGCTGTCGTGGATGTAGTGGTTGAGTTGGCAGTTCCGTTGACGCTGATGGCACAGTGGTTACCTTTCCAGCCTGGATCGCAAACACAGACGCCAGTTTGACATGCTCCGTGGCTAGAACATGTCTGAATCAAGATGGCAGTGGTGACAGGGGGCATTAGCACAATCAGAATTTGTAAACTATTTTTTTTTAAATAATTCAACTCATCGGCATAAAATAGCTTCTTTTTTCTTTCTTTCTTTTTTTTTTTTTTGCTATTGATGACAGCTGATTACATAGAATACGGGTTCTGACAACGTGTAACAATTGAAAACACGAGCCCAAAATTTGCAAAACAACTCGAAGTTTAAAATGCCATCGAGCAAAAAACAAATCAGTATACTAAATAATTGTATGCAAAATTATACACTACCTAACAACACTCAGGCACGAACACACACAAAAGCTAAGCTTTACATCTTGGTATTGAGTAAAACAAGCAAAAACCAAGAGACACAGATAAGACATATAGCACGACAAATTTAAATAACTGAGTTTGGATTGAAACACACACACAAGCTTGAATCAAGACCTACTTGTGTACAGATAGACCTAACAGTAACACTGTCCCTCAATTCCATGACACCGTCAGTCCCCAGGACATAGTTTTTGGGATCTCTTTCGATCTCAGATTGACATATCATGTTAAAGGCATGGACGGAGGCATCTGCGATCTTGTCATCACCTGTGACCTGAATACATGATGATGTATGAGAAGAACGGCATCTTTAAGAGAATTCTGTGTGCCAGTACCAGAGAGGGTTTTCAGCTAGACCTAGGAAGTCACAGTGATAATGATGATGATGATGATGATGATGATTATGGGGGTGATTAATTTGCGGAAATAAAGGCGCTGACTGTAATGATGATGATGAAAATGTTGGTAATGATATTCATGAGACAACAGCAATGAAGATGTGACGATGATGTCTCTATAATTACGTTGCTCTTCTGTCATAATAATAATGTTAATGGACAAGTAGGGGAAGAATAAACTAATAAAAATGTCTCATAAATAACATAATTTTTATAATAATAATTATTGTAAAGATGATTGATATGATGATGGTGATGATGGTGGTGAAACAGGCGATGTTAATGATAATGATGGTGATGATCGTAATGATGAAGGGTGAAAACGGCGATTACAATTATAATGGCGGTGATAATGATGATGCTACTCATTTAATTACTACAACTTTCTTAAATACACTTACTTAATCAAAACTGAAAAAAAAATCAATCCTTTAGCTTAGTGATAATCATGCTATCGAGTATGTAACTTGTAAGAGATGAAAAATATGATTGGTTCTTCAGAACTTGAGACAAAAGTGTTAATGTTTTGAGATTTAGAAAGAAAGAATGCAAAAACTGAAAAAGGCAAGACTATACTGCTTTCTTGTGCTTACTGAATTCTACAACTGATTCAAAATATAGAAAGCACCTGAAACGCACATATCTAAAAAGCTTCATTAAAACGAACCCGCAAAAAATTATATCAATCCTTGATATAAGGACGAATTTGATTAAGGATACTTAAATGTTAACAATCGATCTTCTGAATTTGGTTAGCTTTTTGCACATTGACACAAAAGCTCGCTTAATTTTTTTTCTGCTCTTTTTTTTCACGTTGAACTTACAATAAATTCAAATAGTTACATACTGAAGTGAATAAATTTGTTAGTAACTGGAATCAACATTTCTGTACTAAAAAAAGTAAATGTGTCGTATCATATTGGCTCATATCGGAGAGAGAACATATTTAAAAAAAACCGAGAAAAAACAAAAAGCTTCCTTGGCTAAATCGGACTGGCATGCATAACTACTAGTCCTAATGCAACTATAGGATTGTCATCACTGCTCTCACAGCCACCTTTGCCAAAAATGGTTATGGATCATAACTTCTACTACTTTAATCGCCAGCATCAGAATAAACCTTGATGCTACTCCCGGTACAATAACAGAATCCCGCTCCCTACTCCAAAAATGTCTGTTCCAGATGCCGCATTTATGGTGCTGTTATGGTCATAACATAAAATATCGTGATCAACGCATTTTCCTAAAATACATGTCATGTTTGACATTTGATCCTTGCAGGTATCTTTTTCTCTAAACACTGACATGTCTCTGCCTCTTCAAGGACTGAACGCGTCACCTGACATATCTATATATCTTTAAGAACTGAATTGGTCTACTGACATGTCTCCGTCTCTTCAAGAACTGAAGGGATCACTTGACATGTCTCTGTCTTTTTAAGAAATGAACGGATCACCTGACATGTTTCGGTCTTTTTAAGAACCGAACGGATCATCTGACATATTTCTATCTTTTTAAAAACTGAACGGATCATCTGACATGTTTCTGTCTTTTTAAGAACTGAGCGGATCACCTGACATGCATCTCTATCTTTAAGAACTGAATTGGTCAACTGATATGTCTCTTTCTCTTTAAGATTACAATGAGTACACTGACGTGCTTCTGTCTCTTAAAGATTACAACGGGTACCCTGACATGTCTCTGTCTCACTGTTTTTTTTAAAGAACTGATCCGATCACCTGGTATACCTTTGTCTGTAAGAAACGATTGGATCATCTGACATGCCTTTAAGAACTGACCGGGTCATGTGACATGCCTCTGTGATATCTTGGGATGTGATTTTTTCAGGCATCTCAATTCTCCAAGACCAACATACCTGCATATTTACGAGGTTTCTGTATCAAAATTTGCAGGCCTTATCCCTATTTTGGTTACTGAAAAAAAAAGCCATGGAAGAATCATGCTTTTTTTGGTTTTTGTCTCGTGTTACTCGTCATCGATTTTATTTTCATGACTTTAAGTTTATAATCATTATAATTCCTTATACGCTTAATGTTGCTCTTACACATTCCTAAGCTCTATCCTTCATTGCGCGTGTTGAAGGAAAGAAGGTGACTAGGGCCTTTTCTTTTGCACATGGCAACCATTAAAATTGGAAGATACCCGATTAAGCCTTACAATGTTAGACCACACTGCTATTATTTAACCCAGTTCAGCTTGAAATTGGTGCGGACCCATGAACTCACCATGTAGTCATCCACACACTCGTCGACTGCACTTTCCACCAAGGCGGCCAGGTGTTGACAAAGCCCCATCATCACAGATTGGTGCACCGCTCTAGTACACATCTGCCTCACCTGCGCCTCTTTGGCTGGGTCTACCGCTGGACCAATAGCATCATCGGCAGCCGCAATGGGCAGCCTGTAGTTCGGGAACGCAGCCGCAATGGGCAGCCTGTAGTTCGGGAACGCAGCCGCAATGGGCAGCCTGTAGTTCGGGAACGCAGCCGCAATGGGCAGCCTGTAGTTCGGGAACGCAGCCGCAATGGGCAGCCTGTAGTTCGGGAACGCAGCCGCAATGGGCAGCCTGTAGTTCGGGAACGCAGCCGCAATGGGCAGCCTGTAGTTCGGGAACGCAGCCGCAATGGGCAGCCTGTAGTTCGGGAACGCAGCCGCAATGGGCAGCCTGTAGTTCGGGAACGCAGCCGCAATGGGCAGCCTGTAGTTCGGGAACGCAGCCGCAATGGGCAGCCTGTAGTTCGGGAACGCAGCCGCAATGGGCAGCCTGTAGTTCGGGAACGCAGCCGCAATGGGCAGCCTGTAGTTCGGGAACGCAGCCGCAATGGGCAGCCTGTAGTTCGGGAACGCAGCCGCAATGGGCAGCCTGTAGTTCGGGAACGCAGCCGCAATGGGCAGCCTGTAGTTCGGGAACGCAGCTGAAGAAAAATTACGGAGAATGTACTCTATAATGTCATTGACACGTACGATTTCTTTCTTTGCATACCCCCTTCCCCCTCCCCCGAAAAAAAAATGTAAAAAAAAAATCAACATTTACAAATGCATCACCATTTCCGCCATCGCATGAAAAAAAAAATGAACCAAAACAACAACAACAACAATAGCAACAACAACAACCACAAAAAATGAAATAAAGTTCTGCCCAATAGCCTTGCACTCATACATATTACAAAACTAAGCTAAACAAAATTATGTTCAAAGCTTTATCAAAGAACTTATAAACCCGAATTCTTGGCTAGGTGTCATGCACTTGCATGAAATTTCGGAGAAAAAATAAAATAATTTTAATTAATCCTCCTCGACTGTCATGTGAATATCCATGTTTAAACAAATGAAATGCACAGGCTACATAAAATTATCAATTGAAACGCGAAACTGAAAATAAAAAAAAAAATCGTTTGTAAGAAATGTCTGCATAACTTTGATGCAAAAATCTATTGAATTTTTCCTTGAATTATTTGAAGTTGCAGCAGTTTCTCAACCAAATCTACTTGCCGTTTCGTCCGATTGCCCAACATAGACCGTGACAAGGTGAGGAGATACACAGCCTCTTATTTCTAAATACTCTCCCACAAAGTTCATAGTTCGATTTGCAAATATATATTAACGAATAACACGTTGAGTATCTGTTAACATTCTCTAATTTACGTAGAGCTTCATTCGAATTGTTCGTGTTTCAGAACGGTATCAATTTAAAATTTTATATATCCTCTGAGGAACGGAATTGTCCTAACACTATCATATTGTAAAATTTCAATAAATGTTGCAAATTTCTTAACCACCTAATCTGTAAAATTAAAAAGAAAGCATATCATATATGATTATTCTATATACTTTTATCTCAACCCCTATTCTCTCTCTGTCTTACTCTCTCTCTCTCTCTCTCTCTCTCTCTCTCTCTCTCTCTTTCTCTCCCTCTTACTCTTTCTCTATCTCTCTCTATATATCTCTCACTATCTCTCTCTCTTACTCTCTCTATCTCTCTCACTATCTCTCTCTTTCTCTCTCTCTTATTCTTTCTCTCTTTTACTCTTTCTGTCTTACTCTCTCTCTCTCTCTCTCTCTCTCTCTCTCTTTCTCTCCCCAACAGTCTCTGAAGCCTTACCCATATATTCGTCGGCATGAAAAGTGAAATAGTCCTCAGTGGAATTCCCCATCGCCGTGGAGTTTGAGCTCGCTCTCTTGACTATTGTGGAAGGTCCCTGAAATAGGCCCGGCGGCAAGGCGTTTGTGACGTCTGTACAATGCTGACACTGTGGAAAAACAAACAGCTTGGAGAACACTCTTCTTCTTCCAGAGGTTCACGCTATGGATAGAAATGTTCACTTTTGCGCTGATTGGGATTGAATTTCATTTCAGGATTCAAGCTTTATAGAGTTTGGAACGTAAATTTACTTTGATCCGAGCATAAAGCCGTCGTCCTACAGGTTTTTTGTAAATGCGAAAATCAAATGTATACATGGGTTTGAATAAAAAAAAAGTCGCTGTAAATTTTAAGGGTAAGAATTCTGCACACTCAGGTGGGTTAACAAATATACTTATCCACATATAGAAAAAGATCGCAGGTGATTTCTTTTTTTTATTAATGAAATTGAATGGGTCGATAAGGTAATTAAATGTTCAATCTTTTCCAGTAACACTATAATACAACCCGAATTTATTAGAGATTAAAAAAAATGGAATTGAGTGAATTGATCTTGGAAAGTACGTTAATTTAATAACTTAAAAATCATACAGAAAAATAATGAAAAAATATACTATTCGACTTATATCTTTGAGTTTAACCTCTTGGTTTCCACTAAAGTCACAAGTAACGGGAGAGGCGACACCTGGGACAGCTGTGATGAGTTAAGTAAACGACAAGAAAACAGTTGATCAAACAACGAGATATATAAGTTTGAACACCATGACATATGCAGTCTTTTCGTTAAGTTTAAGCATGGCGTGAATTAAAAAAAATAAAAGCAGACTGCAAGTCGTCGATGCTAATTCACAATGAACTGAGAGAAAAGTCTGATCAGTTTGATAGGATAAAGTCTTCTACAAAAATCATTTGGTGACTTAACGTTCTGAATTTTACAGATAAACACTTAGTATGTTATTTCCTTTACTCCCTGCCCGTCATTTATATTTTGTATTTTATTGAGTTGAAATTACCGTTTTATGCTTTTTTTTCAATTTTTACTAAGACACAAAAATATATATAGAGCCAAGGGATGTTTTGAAATTTTAATTATATAAAAATTACACAAACTGTATATATAATATTAAAATATGGTCCTGGAGAACCAAATTCAATCCATCTAGATTAAAGTCTACTCTTTTTTCTTCAAATAATTCATTTGAAATTTGGAATGTTGGTTTCAAGACATTCTCAAGCTATCTTCTTACGGGCGGCACATCCACATAGGTCCTGGCCCGCAGTATTGACTTTGTTACTAGTTGCTGGTTCTTTGTGGTACATGCTTGTTGCCCTGTCAAGTCTGCGAGG
>JAWDGP010003173.1:0-7500 GCA_033675545.1 Elysia crispata | reverse complement strand
TATATTTTCTTTAGATGAATTATTGTCTTCTTACAGCGTTTTCACCTGAGTATATTTATCTTCATGATCAGCATAGACTCTTGTTCCTTGAGATAAGCCCTGGACACGTGTTTTCATTCTCATACGAGCGTTTCCCCTGTGGACAGTCCGGCAATCTGAGTGTTCAGTACTTCTTCTATCGCAATTATTACAGATGAGCTTCAAGCATAAAACAAAGTAAGTCGGCAATTTCCATAAGAAAGCGAAATTGAAACTGATGCTTAGCAATATGTTATAGTTTAGTTAGACCGTCCTAAATATGCCCTCCCGTATTTTCCACAAGTATATCTACTTCTTATACCATACGGAGATATTGGTACTTATAACATGGCTGTGGGAGTTAGTGATCTCTTGTTTTCTGCTGTTAATATTTATTTATTAGTAAGATTGTGATAGTTGAGATACCCATATGCAATAGTAAAAGCGCAGTTTTCACATGATGCCATTTCAGGTTTTTTACCCTGTTTCCTACTCCATCTTTTCACTTTATCGGTCTGTTTGTCTTTTTTTGCTTTAGTTCAATTAAATTGCTTTCCTCACTCTGTAATTGTTAATGTGAATCTTTATTTATCTCAGTCTCTGTCTGTCTGTCTGTCTTTTTCTTCTTCTTCTTCTTCTTCTTCTTCTTCTTCTTCTTCTTCTTCTTCTTCTTCTTCTTCTTCTTCTTCTTCTTCTTCTTCTTCTTCTTCTTCTTCTTCTTCTTCTTCTTCTTCTTCTTCTTCTTCTTCTTCTTCTTCTTCTTCTTCTTCTTCTTCTTCTTCTTCTTCTTCTTCTTCTTCTTCTTCTTCTTCTTCTCCTTCTTCTTCTCTCTCCAGTTTTTTCCTCGGTATGTCTGTCTGTCTCTCTGTCTTTCATTTTGTTTTCTCGTCTGTATGACGTAGACATCATTTAACCATTTAACCAAATAACTCAGCACACTGATCGCCCAGTTTTTTTTACACTTACAACACGTAGTTTTGTCGGACTGCATAAGACGCTCGTCTCAGGTATCTCGGGACATGCACATCGTCACATAGACTGACTCGAACGATGTCATTCCCTTGCCGCACAATTAAACTGCAGAGGCAGCTGGCATGCCCGTTGCACGGCCAATTTTTGCCATGAATCTGGAAGTCAAGCGAGATGAAAAGTCAATCAAAATGAGAACTAAACCTCGGTTTAAACTTCTTCAGTTCATTGTTGTGTAAGGGTATTGGATCCACACTGATACCTAAGGGATAGAGCGTTTATACTGAGCGCCTTCAATACTACTTAATGAATTCGAAAATTTCGCTCATGCTGAACGAGTCATTTAGTTGTTCTTGTTTCAAGTCTATTCTGTCTTAAAAGCGGGTTTGTCTCCGCGACGAAAAGTCTGATATCACCTTTGTAAAGGTAATCGATGTTAAAGTTACTTGATAACACTCTCGCACCCTGAGCCGCCAATGTCACCCCTCAGCAGATGCGCTCTAGATGGAACTGGACAGGTTCCGTCATAGAAAACCGTGATTTATTGTTACTAAACACGCTTCAAAATGGAACCCCGTGGCAAGAGGCTGAGAGAAGAATCCAGCATCAAAATAACAAGTAAAATGGATTCAAAGGCAGAGGCTGCACCGTCAGTATACATACGGAGACATGACCGAGATAGATTTTAAATTAAGAAATGCCTAATATGAACACAAAAATTCTATTCCTCTTTGAAACTAAAGAGAACGATTATCTTTTTCTTCTTTAAAGCTTTTCTGACATATTTTTTGCAACTGTGACCATTTAGAAGTTAAAAAAATTAGAAGTGTTCATTTAAATGAAATTAATATTAAGTGCCACCGGCAGGTTTTTTTTTTTTTGGACTGGGTTCGAGATATACTAATATTGTACATTTTGGAATCCAGTCCTTATCCATCTGGATGCATTATCTTTCTATGTCTGTCTGTTTCTCTATTTGTCTCATGTCTGTCTATCCAGCTGGCAGTCTCTCACTCTATATCCTCATTTCTCTCACTACCTAACATAAACCATAAACGACAGGAACAGAGAGCATAAAGAAATTATATCCAGTATAAAACTGACCTCCACGTCGTGTAGCGGGTTAGAGTAAACGAGAAACTCTCCAATCTGGTACACGTGAATCCGTCTAGATGAGAAATGAAAACAGATTTTCGTTATAAGACTTAATAAGTGTTCATTATCTACAGGATTCATCTTGGGCTCAGCAAGGCAATTACAGCACTCGCCATGATGCATAGGGTCAAGAAAATTAATTATCTGCACACTTTATAGTCCACAATGTCTCCCAAAGTTGACTATACAAAAATGTGTCATATAGCTTAAAAATGCATCATCTTATTTTTTACTTAACATTATTTTGCTATCAGATGTTTTCCCTCTTAATAGAAAGTTCCAAGTATTTATGCATAGGAAAATATTTTTGACCCATACTTCTTTTATAAAACGGCGTACATTAAACCAAAGCAGACATAAATCCTCTTAAAATCCACTTTTGCCAGCTGGGCTACTTATATTTTCAGTATTCTCTATAATCGATATTTTCTACTCATTAAAGTTGAAAAACGTGATTTCTTAAGAAGGTTTGTCTTTCCTCTTCGTACCGTGTATCAGACATTAGTTTATTCTTCATTGCCAATGATAATGTTCAGCAAATTTTCTGAACAGAAGCCAAAAATAAAATTTTAAAACAAAAACAAACATCAGTTTCAAGAAATGCGAGAGAAAAATTATTCTCTTTACTACTACTACTACTACTACTACTACTACTACTACTACTACTACTACTACTACTACTACTACTACTACTACTACTACTACTACTACTACTACTACTACTACTACTACTACTACTACTACTACTACTACTACTACTACTACTACTACTACTACTACTATTATTACTACAACTACTACTTCTATCTTTCATGTTGCTGAAGACTCACAAACCACTGCTTTGGAACATTCGGACATGAGGGTCTCCGGTTATGGTGCATTGATGAAAAGGTGTGTTCGCAAGTTTTACCTGCGAAAAGATAAACAATTCAGATTAACATCTCCTTTGTTTTAAAGTTTTTATTAAAATACTGGCCCGCGATCAACATTGCTTTTGTTTCTTGGCTTGCGCTTATATTAGCATTTCAGCGATAATACTCTATTTATGCAACCTAACCTATTGCGAAAAATCAATTGAAAAGGGAATAATTCAAATGAAAAAAACACGTAGGAATAAGTAGAAAAACTGTTACAAAACCTTGTCTCACTAGCGTTTAAGATGCACAGTGATCATTCTAGACATATGCTTTTATACTGTTTCTTTCTTTTGATGATGTGTATAATTATGTCACAATGGTCCTGTTAGTTTCCGTCCCACCGAACAGGTCAACGTTTCGCATGGACGAACACCAACGACGAGATAATCAAGCACCCGCCGATAATGCTCAAATTCAAAGCTACCAGCTAATAACGTTTCAGGCACACAAGCCGGAAGTTTGCACAAAGCTACTTTCAGATAAATACATGTATTACTAATTTTTCCACATTTTATCATTTTGCCTACTTGTGAGAATACCATGCTAAGAAAGTAATATCGTGCACTATGTCAACAGGCCATTTTCATCTTTACAGTAAATTATTCCACATCTCTTATTTATCTGTCGTTCAGAACACTTTGCTGAAATATGTGTACATCAAGGTGTTCAAAAACTTGTGTTATACAATAAATGGCGCGATGTGTTGTGACCGTGAGGGACACACACACACACTTACATCAACTTTAGGGATCTTAAGGTTGTCCAAAAGTTGATGTACCTGGCCTCCACCGGCAGGGCGAAGAGGGTCGAACTCAATCTTAAGAAGAAAAAAATATATTGAAAAAATTCAGCAAGAAAGAGAAAGAAAATGTTTGAAGTCATCCATGCAATCTGTATTGAATAGTTTGGTTCTAATCTAGCCCCCCACCAAAAAAAAAAAGAAAAAAAAACAGAAATAAAAAACTCCTCATCTGCTATCCTTGGCTATTTATGTACTAAAGAATAAGTTGTGAATAACAAAAGTAACAGGTATATGGTAGAAAAAAAAACTTATTAGGGAATAAAAACAAAAGAAACTGAAAAGCAATACAGTACAGAATTATCAAAAAGTTTGAAATATTTATAAAATGTTTACTGTCAAAATCAATATTTGAGGATAGGACATCAGAATACAATTACATATACAATATTTTATTACGGATTCTCATCAAATGTGTTTTGATTCTGTTTTTTTTTAACGGTATAATATAATATGATAAAAAAAGTATGCAGGTATGCAGAGATATTATTCGATGTATTGTTTGTTTTTCGAATTTTCATCTTGAATTTTTCTTTTTATTTAAAAACAAAGAAATGCACATGCCAGAAAATAGAACAAGTAGTTTAGAAAAATATGAAGCTTAGGTAAGAAGTTGCAAAAGCTAAACGTATTCTTGTTTTTCTATTTCTACCATACTATTGATCCTTCCTTGGGAAAAAGCATGCTCCCAGAAACCTTTTTTATTTATTCGATCAACAACAAGACAGTCTTCATATTGTGTTTAAAAAAAAAAAAAACACCAAGTCCCGGCAGGTAAAGCATGAATTAGAGAAAGATACCGCTAATTCACCTACTATAACTGACAGTAGTGATGTTGTCAGCACGGAGCATTTACAATACTGAGGCCATCACGAACTTAGCGCGATTTATCTTTCCCTCACACTCTTGTGTGTAGTAAAGCGGCGCTCCAGCCATAGGGCAAAGCATGTCAATAAGTTAGAATAGGGTGTTGGGATTTACCGTCATATCTTTGCACAACATTTCCAAACCTAGACAATGGTGTTAAGATTTACTGTCATATCCTTTGACATTTTATAAAAAAATAGAAATAAATGTTATCATTTACCGTCATGTCCTTGCACAACATTTTCTAAACCTAGACAAGTTTGTTATTTTACCGTCATGTCCTTGCACAACATTTCTCGACACATAGATAATGGTGTTAAGATTTACCGTCATGTCCTTGCACAACGTTTCCCAAACCTAGACAAGGGTTTTAAGATTTGACATCATGTTCTTGCACATTTCTCGAAAACTAGACAAGGGTGTTAAGATTTACCGTCATGCCCATGCACAACATTTCTCGACACATAGACAATGGTGTTAAGATTTACCATCATGTCATTACACAACGTTTCTCAAACCTAGACAAGGGTGTTAAAATTTACCGTCACATCCTTGCACAACGTTTCCCAAACCTAGACGAGGATGTTAAGATTTGACATCATGTCCTTGCACAACACTTCCCAAACCTAGACAAGGGTGTTAAGATTTACCGTCATGTCCTTGCACAACATTTCTCGACACATAAGCAATGGTGTTAAGATTTACCGTCATGTCCTTATCCACCTGATCCGCCGGGTCTTTGTTGGCGACCACTGAGATCTCCTTCTCTGCCTGTCGTTTACCAGCGTCCCAATGAGAGGTACACATATCATAGTTACATGTACTGATGGCCGCTATATTGTCTGAAGATATGAGGGAAAAAATAGTTGTAGAGAGGTTGAGTATGTATTAAGTAAAGTATTTATAATTGTGCGTTTGTCAATTATCTATTCACGATGGGAGTCTACTGGTTTAGAAAAGTCATTATTCCCTTTTTTATGGTTTCATCGATTTTGTAACAGCATGAAAGTATGTGCTAGTTTTTGTTTTTGTTTTTTTCTTTGGTTTTGGATATAGTACGGAACTTTGAAAGTTTTGTCCTTTTTTATGTATGTTTTATATTAAGAGTCAATAATCGCTAACATGTTTTTTAAATGTGTTAAGCCAAATTCTAATCAAATTTCTCATAATGGGGCGAATACAGATTCTTCATTTGCCTATAGGCTCATATAACTAGAATATTGGATATTGAACAACAACAGGATAAAAGGACACCCAAATTTTTTGCTGTATAAAGTCAAGAAACAGATATTTCAGTTTTGGATAGTGGCTTACTTCAAGTAAAAACATTTTCAAGAGAGAAGAAATCAGTGGCTTAGGCAACAACACTTTTTTCAATTGGCAGTTTAGCATTGCAATCATATCGACATCAAGCAGTTTTGATGTCAAAGTATCATTAATATTACATTTCAATAAGCAATTTGTAGAATGTGAAATGCAAGATGAACCAAAAGGCAAGATTTAGCGTCTCCATGGTTATAGCGCTATTTGAGTAAAATAAAAAAAAATTCTTAGCAAGGTTTTTATCGACACCTCTGTCAGGATGTAATTGTTAATATAATGGAGGTTATTCAGTGGCAGCATACCAAATGTGTCAATAACTAAACTATTTTGACCTTTCGTTGAAGCATAGAATTGTAAGGAGTCAGGTTGAGATATGCGAAATTCACCATCAGGACATGCAATGTTGTTTGAGGCATTGCTAGTCTAGTATGGAAAAAAGTAAGCACAAGCCAAAAGATCCTGCAGGATGCCAAGAAACACCACAGTCATTACAAACTTCCGGTCTAGCCAATTGACCCATTAGAAACAATTATACAACGGGGGAGAAGGTAGAACAAAGCGCTTTCACATGGTAACGGAAAGCTTTTAGACCGTGTAAAAAACTTTTTCCTGGAATCATAAAAATTCATGTCTGAACATAGTCTTCGACGGGCTAAGCAATGTGCCACCAGGAAGTGTGAAAAAGAAGAGAGTGATCTTATCGGTTATTTACATCCTGTTAGCCGACAAATTCGGATATTATGCATAAGAAAGAGGGTAATAATCAAGCTAGTGCTTCAGATTATGTTTTAGGATGGTCTTGATTTGAAAGTACTTACTTTTGTTGCCCGGAATTTGAGATTTAACGTCACGCAGCAGTCTGGCGTGTCTTTACACAGTACCGGCACGTTGCTGATGACTTTCAGAGTTTCCGTCTCGCCCTCCTTCAGAGTCAATGGATTGCGCTCAATCTGGCCGACAAGGAAATCACACAGGCGAGTGGAAAGCATAAATAGCAGAGCCATGATGAAAGTAACAGTTGGTAACAAAGAGTGAATGGTCTGTCTAGAGGGAAGTGGGCCTGATTTCTAATCTATAAACCTAACACTTGATAATTAATCAACGATGACGACATCATAACAAGGAAAATTTCCCCTGTACTCTTTACTTTGGGGACAAATATCCTTTTACAAGTGAGGAGTTCATTTACTTCTGCTAAAACGTGTTTTGAAAAAATAATCTAAAGCTTTAGAACCACTTCATATCGTTCGGGAGAAATCGAAGTAGACGAAAAATATCAGTAAAATATACTATTTGTCTTAGTTTGTGGTCTGTTGCTTCTAATTCAGAGCCACAAAAGTCATTCTATTCTTCTTGTTATAATTGCCGAAGACAACTGTAGACGTCGCTCAACGAAGAGCTGTTATTTGAAACATTTACCCAGAAGGTGCTTCGAGTGTATTTCAATTTCTT
>JAWDGP010003172.1:0-32201 GCA_033675545.1 Elysia crispata | reverse complement strand
AAGATATTTATGGCTCTGTTGACACAAAATCAACAAGAAATAGGGGCTAATTTATTAATGAAGATATTTATGGCTCTGTTGACACAAAATCAACAAGAACAAGAGTCTAATTTATTAATAAAGATATTTATGGCTCTGTTGACACAAAATCAACAAGAAATAGGGGCTAATTTATAAATGAAGTTATTTATGGCTCTGTTGACAAAAATCAACAAGAAATAGGGTCTAATTTATTAATAAAGATATTTATTGCTCTGTTGACAAAAAAATCAACAAGAATTAGGGTCTTTTTTTATTAAGATATTTAAGGCTCTGTTGACACAAAATCAACAAAAATGGGGTCTAATTTATTAATAAAGATTTTATTGCTCTATTGACAAAAAATCAACAAAAAATGGGATCTAATTTACTAATAAAGATATTTATGGCTCTGTTGATAAAAAAATCAACAAGAAAAAGGGTATAATTTACTAATGAAGATATTTATGGCACTGTTGACAAAAATTTAACAAGAAATAGTGGCTAATTTATTAATAAAGATATTTATGGCGCTGTTGACAAAAAAATCAACAAGAAAAAGGGGCTAATTTACTAATGAAGATATTTATGGCTTTGTTGACAAAAAAATCAACAAGAAAAAGGGTATAATTTACTAATGAAGATATTTATGGCTCTGTTCACAAAAACTCAACAAGAAATAGGGTCTAATTTAGTAATAAAGATATTTATGGCTCTGTTGATAAAAAATCAACAAGAAATAGGGTCCTATTTATTAATAAAGATATTTATGGCACTGTTGACAAAAAATCAACAAGAAAAAGGGGGCTAATTTACTAATGAAGATATTTATGGCTCTGTTGACAAAAAATCAACAAGAAATAGTGGCTATTTTATTAATAAAGATATTTATGGCGCTGTTGACAAAAAAATCAACAAGAAATAGGGGCTAATTTACTAATGAAGATATTTATGGCTCTGTTGACAAAAAATCAACAAGAAAAAGGGTATAATTTACTAATGAAGATATTTATGGCTCTGTTGACAAAAAGTCAACAAGAAATAGGGTCTAATTTATTAATGAAGATATTTATGGCTCTGTTGACACAAAATCAACAAGAAATAGGGTCTAATTTACTATTCAAGATATTTATTGCTCTGTTGACAAAAAATGAACAAGAAATAGGGTCTTTTTTAATAAGATGTATTTAAGGCTTTGTTGACAAAAATAAACAAGAAATAGCGTCTAATTTATTAATAAAGATATGTATTGCTCTGTTGACAAAAAATCAACAAGAAATAGGGTCTAATTTACTAATAAAGATATTATTGGCTCTGTTGATTAAAAATCAACAAGAAATAGGGTCTTAATTAATGAAGATATTTATGGCACTGTTGACAAAAAATCAACAAGAAAAAGGGCCTTATATACTAATGAAGATATTTATGGCACTGTTGACAAAAAATCAACAAGAAAAAGGGCCTTATATACTAATAAAGAAATTTATAGCAATGTTGACAAAGAATCAACAAGAAATAGGGTCTAATTTACAAAAAATGATATTTATTGCTCCGTTGATAAAAAATTAACGAGAAATGAAGTTTCTAATGGCTCTGTTGACAAAAAATCAACAAGAAATTCGGGCTAATTTATTAATGAAGATATTTATGGCTCTGTTGATACAAAATCAACAAGAAATAGGGTCTTATTTATTAATAAAGATATTTATTGCTCCGTTGACAAAAAAACAAGTAATAGGGTTTAATTGAATAATGAAGATTTTTATGTCTCTAGTTAAAGATTAACAAGAAAAAATGTCTAATTTATTAATAAAGATATTTATGTCTCTTTTGTTGAAAAATCAACAAAAATGGGGTCTAATTTATTAATAAAGATTTTATTGCTCTCTTGCAAAAAATCAACAAAAAATAGGGTCTAATTTACTAATAAAGATATTAATGGCTCTGTTGATAAAAAATCAACAAGAAATAGGGGCTTAATTAATGAAGATATTTATGGCACTGTTGACAAAAAATCAACAAGAAAAAGGGCCTTATAAACTAATGAAGATATTTATGGCTCTGTTGACACAAAATCAACAAGAAATAGGGTCTAATTTATTAATAAAGATATTTATGTCTCTTTTGTTGAAAAATCAACAAGAAATAGGGCTAATTTATTAAAGAAGATGTTTATGGCTCCGTTGACACAAAATCAACAAGAAATAGGGGTAATTTACTAATAAAGATATTTATGGCTCTGTTGACAAAAAATCAACAAGAAATAGGGTCTTATTAATTAATGAAGATATTTATGATGAAGATATTTATGGCTCTGTTGACAAAAAATCAACAAGAAATAGGGTCTTTTTTATTAAAGATATTTATGGCTCTGTTGACAAAAAATCAACAAGAAAAAGGGTATAATTTACTAATGAAGATATTTATGGCTCTGTTGACAAAAAATCAACAAGAAATAGGGTTTGATTTACTAGTGAAGATATTTATGGATATTTATGGATATTTATGGATCTGTTGATAAAAAATCAACAAGAAATAGGGTCTAATTTATTAAAGAAGATGTTTATGGCTCTGTTGACAAAAAATCAACAAGAAATAGGGTTTGATTTTTTAATGAAGATATTTATGGCTCTGTTGACAAAAAATCAACAAGAAATAGGGTCTTATTAATTAATGAAGATATTTATGATGAAGATATTTATGGCTCTGTTGACAAAAAATCAACAAGAAATAGGGTCTTTTTTATTAAGATATTTAAGGCTCTCTTGACACAAAATCAACAAGAAATAGGGTCCAATTTATTAAAGATATTTATGGCTCTGTTGACAAAAAATCAACAAGAAAAAGGGTATAATTTACTAATGAAGATATTTATGGCTCTGTTGACAAAAAATCAACAAGAAATAGGGTTTGATTTACTAGTGAAGATATTTATGGATATTTATGGATATTTATGGATCTGTTGATAAAAAATCAACAAGAAATAGGGTCTAATTTATTAAAGAAGATGTTTATGGCTCTGTTGACAAAAAATCAACAAGAAATAGGGTTTGATTTTTTAATGAAGATATTTATGGCTCTGTTGATAAAAAATCAACAAGAAATAGGGTCTTTTTTATTAATGAAGATATTTATGGCTCTGTTGCCAAAAAGTCAACAAGAAATTACGGAAGATGCCACAGGGGCTTTAGAGCCAAACATTTAGAGGATGGAAGAGAACAAATTTGAGCTCTTCTTTTGAAAGAATTGTTTTGAGATTGCAACCTTCACCCCTTCCCATATCCCTAGCACCCCCTCCCCTCCCCTATCCCTAATCCGCGCTAACTTCCCCCTCACATCCATCCACCCCCCCCCCCACCCACCCACCCACCGCCAAAGACAGGTGCGATGTTGCAAAGGAGAAAATGTCTCACAAACAGTCCAAATAATAGAGAAAATTGTAATAAAAAGAGCTAAGAACAATGGAAATAAATTTTGAACCAAGGAAAGGTTTCCTTTCAACATTCTAAAACTGTAACACATTGCTGGAAACTGGTTACATAAGATAGTTTGGAAAAAAAATTTATTTCAAATTAGTATTATTAAGCAGTATGATGTATAGCAATGGTAAAAATGAATTGAGAGAAATCTTTTGGACTGATTACGAGGCAAATTCAACTACATCCTAACACAGTCACAACTAATAACAGCCGACAAAAATAGACGCACAAAATACAAAAGGTACAATAAGATCAAAAGAAAAAAAAATCAGACAATGCTGCAACATAAAATTTTTACTGTTCCAGAAGATTATAGTGGGAAAAATATCTCTTAAATGGTAATAATAATTGTATGTCAACAACATGTCATTTAGTTCTTGCTCTGAAGGAAACATTGAGGACATGCTTAAAGCTATTTAGACACCTACGGCAGGTGGGAATTGGAGAGAGACTTGATCTCTATAGACAAATGAAAAGATGGGAGTTGGACAATTAGTTGGGAAAGTGGGGAAAGGTGTTATCTATGTACCGTGTAGGTAAAAAAAAAATACTGTGGGCTATAGTAAGAATGTTACTTTGGGATAATAAGAGAGGAGAAAATTTTAATACTTAAATTTCTTGACAAAATAAAGCCCAGTTGAAGGTTACCATGTTAAATAGTTGTTTGTATATATGGCATAGACTGTATTTCTTAGCATGGAAAACATGTAAAACAAACATAAAACTCAAAGATGTGACACCGAGACACACACAATCAAACATTAAGCATAAGTGACACCCACACACACAACAAAGCACAAACCGTGGCACCAAAACACAAGCATAAACATGAGACAGCAACGGAAATATACCCAGAGGACTGGACAACACTGCCAGGAGAAAAATTTACATAAACAGAATTCTATACGCCAAAATAAAATTACTTTAAACAAAAAGGAAGCGTAAATGCTTAATTTAAAGTGTAAGGGAAAAGAATTGATTTCACCTAAAATTTTTTGAGTTGACCATTTTTACCACTGCAGTGCTGGAGGAAAAACTAGGAATAATCAAATTTTTGTGAACAAAGAGCCCTGAAGACAAAAAATAGTTTTAGAGGATAGTGTGAAGTAGCCGAAATGGTAGGAGGGTAAAGGAAGACCATCCATGTTCTAAAGACAAAAAAAAGGTTTACCTGACGAGATGAATAGCAACCATCCACCAAAACAAACAAAGGCGGTTATTGTTTAGAGTTTAGCAAATTACAATCCCAATATTTAGATTGTCCTTAATATTCATCCACCATTAATAATAAAACCGTATTTACATTTTATAGACTTCAGGAAGGAATGTGTTAAAACTTAAGGAGACGCTCTTTACCGTCTAGAGGTTTAAGATGTTAAAATCCATAACAAAAAACTTTTATCATTGTACAGTTCTATTTATGTATGGCCTCTTAATGAGTATGGTAGATCGAGAATGGATAATTTTTAGTATTCAAGGTAAATATATATAGAGAGAGGAATGTACCACTGGAATTGGGCTATAAAACCTCTAAAAGGAAATAGAATCTAACAAGCTGTTATTTCTCATATTAGCACTGAATATCCTAGATATGGATTTTTATTGCTCCGATTTGAACTAATTTTATGATCTACCATTTTAATTCATGAGCATTACTGTTAAGGAAAGTAATGGAACAAAAAAAAGATAGCAAGCCTGCAACTGACATAGTAAAAAGATTGCCGATTTGAAATTAGTGGAAAAAGAACAAATGTTCGAAGCTAATAATTTAGAGGGGCTGGCAAAGAAGCTGACTTAAAAAGGCTTTCCCTGAAAGACCACAACTCTTTGGAAAAAAAGAAAAAATGAAAAAAACCACCTGAAGAAATAAAATGATGTAAAATTATATTCAGCTGAACAAAAACCTTTTTATAAAATAGAAAATATGAACCCTTCCACTGCGAGAAAACTCTTTCACCAACTAATATGGACTAATTGTCACAGAGAGCAACTAATATGGACTAATTTTCACAGAGAGCAACTAATATTTTTCACAGAGAGCAAGTTAACGTTTTTGCAACTCTAAATCTTAAGTAACGCTGAAATAAGTCTTTGTATGTCAGTGATAACTGCCAAAATTCTAGTCTTATATGGCATATCATACATTTCACAGGTGGCCCAAGGAAGCACAGGAAGATGTCTTGCAACCAGCACACAAAACCATGGCTGGAATGGGTATAAATATATATATATATATATATATATATATATATATACACACACATATATTTCAGAACAAAAATTAAATTGCAGGCAGTAAAGATCATGCGATTTCAGATGAAGAATGGTGCTAAATGACTGATTTTGAGTGATAAATTATGCTCGTTGCAAGACTGTCATCACTTTTGTCAAGTATTGGTAAATTAGTAAGAAGGAGAGGCAGGGAGGGGGGGAAGGGGCACTGCGTCAGTTGTGTTGGGCTGGAACAAACATAAGGATAAGTCATGTGAAATGGTTGAAATGAGAAAAAGGGACAACTTCATATCTCCTGAAAGCAAAAATATATAAAAAGAAACATAGTAGTGCCTGAGAAAGAGGCATCACCTTGGCACACCTGTGATACTTTGATATGCCATTGACTTGAAATCAATAAATCGTTTTGTTATATTTTCACTTGCTCAAGACTAAGCAGTGCTGATAACTAAACTAGCAAATTAGTGTTTCTCAGAAGCTGTTCAAGACTCAATAACCATAAGAATAAAAAATAGAGAAGCAATGATTGGGGTTTGCTGCATGACAATCAAAAAAAGCAAACAAAAAATCCCCCCCAAAAAAACCAGCATCAAAGATCAAACATCAGTAGACAGGTTGGTACACCCAGTCTAGACCTAAGCAACTCAAACCGCAAAGTAAACACAGATAGTTTTAAAGAAACCTAGGAGGAAAAAAAACGTTGGACAAAAAGCTAATAAAAGTGTAAGAAACTGTCTCCAGACAATGTTAAGAAAACAATGTAAAAGTTTAAGAAAAATATTCACCTTTTGAAAAAACTCAATGCATGATTGAAAAGCTCCCAAATAGCAACAAAAATTTATTTCCACAAGAAGGTTACAGATTATATTTGGTTTCAGAATTAACCCCTATGCAACTCAATATTCTTTACCTTCTAATTTCTAGACACTGATACAAAATTTATCAATCTTAAAAACAAAAGAGAATGTCTTTATAAAACAAGTTTACAAAATAAACCTGAGAAAAAGTTAAATGTCAGAAGGGGTGAATTCTTTTAGTTCCCTTTTAATACTATATGAAATAGAATATTGCAACTGCTTGTCTAACATGGCAGGAAAATGAGAAGGGGAGAGAGGATGAGAAAAGATTAGGGAAAAGCAGAAAAAAGTTTTAAAGAAGTATTGATGGATTGGGAACTATGCCATTTGGGTCAATACCATCCGCACAAGCATTACATTGATAAAAATGGTCATGGGAAAAAGGCCTACACGTTTCCTGGCAGTGCCTGTGCACCCTTGTAAAGCAAGTGTTGCACTGGATCGTCCAGTCCTCTGGATGAAGATCCGTAGCAAACGGATACGAAAACAAACGACATACATTACAACGATGAAACAACGCACAAACCCTATTATTAATCCCATACATTGCCACATCGTACTGCCTTCGGCGGGTGTCTGTCCTAAAACCTCGCTCTCTCATACCTCTCGCTACATGATTATCAAGGAAAGAAGAGACAGCAGGAGGAAGAAACTCACGACGTGTGTCAAGAGGGGTCTCGTTCACCTGGCGGAGGATATCCTCCACATCTGCCAATGAAACATCGACTGGCGTGTCTTGAATCAGAATGAAGTCAGTCGGGGCCAGTTGTTGAAAGGAGTTTGGCAGATCTGGAGGATCGGGGAGGGCACCTCTAGGAAATCCGAAGCGTCGGTTTTCGTACTGCTTCCTTCTCTCCGTCTGGCGGAGCTCGGCCAGACGCCGTTCTTCAGCAGCCCTCCGGGCCTTGACGGCCTCCTGGCGCCTCGCGGTTGCCCCGCTTCTTGTCCTCGGATCTGGAAACAAAAAAGAAAGAAAAAAAAATAGGTATTAAATGGATGCAAGTTAAAGCAAAATGACAATCGAACTCTTGTGGAACATGCACATGGTAAAACAGGCTGAGAACTTGTGAAGTGTGTTTTGTTTCAAATACTTTGCTAATAAATTGATACAATGTCATAACTCCCAAAATAAATTATGCCTTCCTTTTTTACTTTTAATTTTAGTAATGTTTTATGTTTAAAACTAAAAGGCTTTTCTCAAATTTCTGCATTTGATTTGCATAGAATTTTTTCAGGAATTCAAATATCTAAATGAATTTCTAAAAAATCAGACTGACTTGTACGGGATCAACACAAATTCTGAGTATTCAATCTTGACAGAAAATAGGGAACATAAAAAAGTAAAAATCTGATTATAGATAAGCGAATTCTTTTGTTACAGAGCAGCCATCTATAACTTTTACACATTCTTTCACTCTCTATAGAAATAATTTGGAGAAATGCACTGATAAATAACAATCTGCAGAAAGATATTCTGCATTGAAATTTTGATTTGGCAAGGAGGTGATGCTAAAATCTAGATTGCGGACCACATATCAGTAACTTAACAGTTTGAATTTGTTAAAATGTTTTTTTAATATTATTAGCAATGTTGTGACTTTACAGACGTCAGACATGAAAATCTCAACAGTTCATTGTGTAGCCTACGAAAAACGGAAAAACAAAAATGATAGGATAGGAAATAAAATTAGCGAAGTGATGACTTGCAAAAAACCCACCGTTCATACTAAAATGGAATTGTTACAACTTTCATTTGGATTGCTAACTACCTTTGGGTGACAAGGGAACGGTTTAATTCATTTCTATGCTTCAATATCACGGGCGAAGTGTACAATTTTTAAACTATGAAAATTCAAATCAAGGGCTAAGACACTATTGAATGAAAAGAAGAAAAGTGATGGAAGGGGTTGTGAGGGTGCAGAAGAAAAATAGCTTGAAAGAGGAAAGAAGAGAGAAAGGGAGAGAGGGAGGGAGAGAGAGAGAGAGAGAGAGAGAGAGAGAGAGAGAGAGAGAGAGAGAGAGAGAGAGAGAGAGAGAGAGAGAGAGAGAGAGAGAGAGAGAGAGAGAGATTGCATAATGGAGACCTGAAAAATAACATATCGAAATCTAAGAACAAATTTTTTTAAAGCTTACCATGTTGCCAGCACCGGTCCCGCCCTGCCCGCGGCCGACGTTTACACTGCTGCGGGACTTGCCCGTCCCCTAGCGGCCAGAGGATCTCTTGACACAAGTGTTCATCTAGGGGCGGGTCATAAAATGGGTGGACCGGGCCTAAAACAGACAAAAGAAATGGAATAATTGAAATTGGTTCGCCAAGAGAAGAAGAGATTTCCATAAATGTTTATACTCAGTCAGATGCACATATTTGTTGTTTGCCATACATTGTGAGAAAAGACCATTAGGTTTGAAGAATTTTATTATTTCTTTTAAAAGGAAATGCTGATTTTCTATAGCTCAAACCTGGACATTTATAGATTTGGAAACATACAATTATAATCATACATTTCTTCCTTAGTGAAAGTATTTAGGCATGAAATTAAGAACACTTGAGTATTTAGAACTAGTGCCTTCAAATCAACCCAACTGCTAAGTAAAATGACTTGGTATTGAATCATTCAAAGCAAACTCGCATTTTCCGCCAGTCTAATTGATATGAAGCAGTACTATGTACTATCACCTAAAGGGAAAAGGTGAAACGATTGTTTTGCGTCTTCTGATGAATGTCAAAAAGTTAAGGTTCAGAACTACGAAATATTTGCTTCGCCCGGTGAAAAACCACTAAAAAGTCTCCAAAAAAGTTTTTGTACTGTTGCAAATGGATTAGCAAGAAAAAAATGATTTATAAAGGTTTAGAACTAAGTAAAACTTGCATTGTCTAGAAAAATCTTAAACATAAAGCAGCACTGCATATTGCTAGGTTACACATGATACGCCTTGTAAAAGGACACCAGTAAAAGATCATGTCAGTTTTGTTTGCTGAGCTGCGATAAAATTTCAGCACCTTTGTTGTGAAAGTGTTATTTTGTCTGCCAAATAGAAAAAAATTATACTTCAATTTTAGAGAGGACTGGCTTAGTAATTTAGGGAGTGACGAACCTATGTTAAAAAGCTCAAGACAATCAGTTTTAAACAAACACGTGCTGCTCGTCTGTTAAACAGTAGCTCTATTTTGAGAAAACATTTTCAAAATGAACTTCAAATTTCAGTTCAGATGAAAATTATTTTTATAAAAAAATTTTTCTAAATCTCTACATCTTCCTCTCCCTGCTCATCAATATCACTTCACTTTTATTCTTTAGCATCAGCCTCTTGTACATACTTATCCTATATTTTGCAGCATAGAAACTTTTTTTAGACAGATTTATTCATTAGCATTATTAAGATTAAATGTAAAGAATTAAAGAAGTGAATGATCTTAATTTGAAATTTCAAATTTTTTGCTCAAGGGGATATGAGAACAAGATACGATTGCAAAGCCAACTCTAGGCTATGATCAGAAGATATTTGGAGGCCTATATATATTTCACAAGGTTCCACCTACAGGTGCTAGCTTTCAAATCAAGATTTAAACCTAACACAGATACTTTGACATTAAAGTTCTGTGCCGTAAAAGATTGTTAAACAGTGACGAAAGATCTAAGTATATTTCTTCTAAGCTTTTCATACTGAATAGACATATGGGGAAGAAAAGAGGGCAGGGAAAGCTGCTGTTCAAAATAAAACAGCTGTAGGCCTTCACTATGCCCTTATTAGTATTCATATGCTTAGGAATTTCAATCCATGCTTTGCTGTCTATTTTTCACTGCTAATGTACGCAGCACCCTCACAATCTCACCTACAAACACGAGAACAGATCTGTTCAAGTAACTAAGCTCCCCCACCCATGAGGATCAGTTGTAGACCCCATTACCTCCAGTGAGCACTTCTCGAGAATCAACAAGAAGAGACCAAAACTGGGCAAATGAAAATGCATAAATACTGTTATGTTGGAAGCAACCAAACAATGGCAGGATCTAGTTAGAAACACTACCACACTCGCCCTGTCTGATAACATACAATGATACACCCAAAAAAAACAACAACTAAAGGTATGGTCTATTCAAGAAAGTATGGAGCAATTAAGAAACGTACAGCTGTATTAAACATCTCTACAAATAAACAAAGCAACTAGACGACTAAAACTTCAAAATTTTAAAAAGTCGTGCGAGCAGCCTTTAAATGTTGCCATAAAAAATGGACCACCGTGTAGTTCCCGGTGCTGCTAAGAATAGGACTAACGTGTTGCTAGCGTGTCGTATGAGGCGACTAAATGGCGCATCAGGCTGTGTCTCCTGACATGAGACACCTGGTCCTCCAGGTTGGGGGTTTGGCGTGGGGTTAACGGCCCCATCCTAGAAAACAAACAAAAGTTACAAAAACGCAAACAGCAGACAAAACTACTTTAACTCCCCTGGGTGGGGTATGGAGATTCTGCTACAACAAAACTGATGATGTCAAGAGGTCAAAGCCGAAAGGACGCCCCTGGACAGATGCCTCCATCTTCAGCCAGAAAATCTCTCCGGATCGGGTCGTGGAATGTACGCACCTTGTATGAAGCAGGAAAGTGCAAACAGGCATTAAGCGAAATGCACCGCAATAAGCTAGACATACTAGGAATAAGCGAATCCCACTGGACGCAGTTCGGACAGAAACGTTTCCAAACAGGTGAGGAAATTTTATTCTCAGGAAAAGACCAAGGACCGCATAGAGAAGGAGTCGCCCTTATTTTAAGAAAAACAGCCAAAAAGACACTCAGAGGGTGGGAAGCTCAAGGATCAAGAATTATTATGGCATCCCTTTCAACTACCAACAAAAGAATTAATATGAACATCGTACAGATATATGCACCAACAAATGATGAGGAGGAGAAAAAAGACAACTACAACAGACTACAAGCGGTGATAGAAGGCCTACCAAATAAAGATCTGAACATCATAATGGGAGATGCAAATGCCAAGGTGGGAGAAGATAACACAGGATATGAAGAGACAATGGGTAAACATGGAGTTGGCCAGATGATTGAAAACGGAGAGAGGTTTGCAAACATATGCTCCTTTAACAGATTAGTGATTGGGGGTACCATCTTTCCGCACAAAAAGATACACAAAGCAACTTGGGTGTCACCAGATCAAAGGACAGAAAACCAGATCGACCATTTCAGTATTTCTAGAAAATTTCGTCGCTTACTGGAAGATAAAAGGGTTCTGAGAGGAGCAGATATAGGTTCGGACCACCACCTATTGTTAGCAATACTGAAACTGCGCCTGAAGATTTTTTATAAGAATGATGGGTACAGGAGACCAAAATACCAAGTCAGTTTGCTGCAAGGAGGATTGAACAAAAAGGAAGAGTTCAAGCTAAGTTTAAAAAACAAGTTTCAAGCCTTGGAAGTAAATTCTCGGAATGTAGAGGATCATTGGAAACATGTAAAAGAAACTATTGCAACATGTAAGGAAGTTTTGGGAGACAAAGAAAGAAAGCATAAGGAATGGATTAATAAGGAATCTTTTGACAAGATTTTGACTAGGAGGATAAAAAAGGGAGGCTGTAAATAGTGCTAGGACAAGAACAGAGAAAGAGGCAGCCCAGCTAGAATATTCTATAGCAGCTAAAGAGGTAAAGAAGAACATAAAGAAGGACAAAGAGAAGTATCTAACGGAACTTGCGGAAAGAGCAGAAAAGGCAGTACAAAGTGGACACACAAGGGTACTCTACCAAACCACAAAATTGATCAGTGGCCAAAAAAAACACGACAATGGCAACAGTGAAAGATGCGAACGGTAACACTATCTTTGACAAGGAATCTCAAAACAAGCGATGGATGGAGCATTTCGAAGGTTTGCTCAATAGACCCCCACCAAACAACCCACCAGATATTCTGCCAGCCAGGAAGGATCTACCGATCTGCTGCGAACCACCTGCCAGAGAAGAGATTGCAAAAGCTGCTAAACAGCTACATGCTAACAAGGCCGCAGGACCAGATGCAATACCACCAGAGGCATTAAAAATAGATATAGACGTATCAAAGATATTTTATACGATCTATTTGTAAAGATATGGAAGGAAGAGCAGTTCTCAAAGGATTGGAAAGAGGGACACCTAGTTAAACTTCCAAAGAAAGGTGATCTGGGCAACTAACAATTACAGAGAGATAACACTTCTTTCAATCCCAGGTAAAGTATTTAACACGGTCATCTTAAACAGGATCAAGGATGCAGTTGACAACACCTTGAGAGATGAGCAGGCAGGTTCCCGGAAAAACCGATCATGTACAGACCAATTTGCAGCCCTTAGAATCATTATAGAGGAATCACATGAATGGAAATCACCACTAATTATTAACTTCATTGACAATGAGAAGGCCTTCTATAGCATCGACAGAGAAACTTTATGGAAGATCATGAGACACTATGGCATTCCTCAAAAACTTGTAACACTCGTAGAGAAAATGTATGATGGAACAACATGTAGAATAATGAAGATTCGTTTGAGATCAAAACAGGAGTAAAACAAGGATGCCTACTGTCGCCTTCCCTATTTATCCTAGCGCTGGATTGGCTGCTGAAGGAAGTTACAAGGGGAAAAAGAAACGGAATTCAGTGGACTCTGTGGAACCAGCAGGATGATCTGGATTTCGCAGATGACATAGCTCCATTATCATCGCAAAACCACGATCAAATGCAAAATAAAACAAAACTTTTCAGAGATGCGTCCCAAACTATTGGATTAAGAATACACCCAGGGAAGTCCAAAATTCTCAGTCAAAACTGCAGGATCAGAAACGATTATGGTGGGGGGCAGTCAGACGAGGTCTCAGAGTTAACATATCTAGGCAGCATTATTGATGACAAAGGAGGAACAGGAGCAGATATAAAGACGAGGATAGGTAATTTGGATTTTTGAATAAAGAATGGAAGGATCGAAACATCTCTATGAGGACAAAAATAAGGCTCTTTCAATCAAATGTCAAGTCGGTACTCTTGTATGGCAGTGAAACTTGGAGCCTTACAAAAACTTTAACTTTAAAACTGCAAGTCTTCATCAACACCTGTTTAAGACGGATAATGAAAAGTAAATGGAGTGACAAGGTTCATAACAATATTCTATGGGAAAGAACAGGACAGGAACCAATAGATAAAGAGATAGGACGTCGTAAATGGAGATGGATTGGACACACGCTGAGAAAACCAACATGTACTCGTAGCATTACCAGGCATGCACTCCAGTGGAACCCGCAAGGCAAGAGAGGAAGGGGTAGACCACAGATAACTTGGCGGAGACAGGTAGAGGAGGACATGAAAAGGGGAGATATCAGCTGGAGGGAAGCTGCAAGGAATGCCCAGGATAGGGATAAGTGGAAGTCTGTTGTTTGTGGCCTATACCCTGAGATAGGGATAAGTGGAAGTCTTGTTTGTGGCCTATACCCTGAGATAGGGATAAGTGGAAGTCTTGTTTGTGGCCTATACCCTGAGATAGGGATAAGTGGAAGTCTTGTTTGTGGCCTATACCCTGAGATAGGGATAAGTGGAAGTCTGTTGTTTGTGGCCTATACCCTGAGATAGGGATAAGTGGAAGTCTGTTGTTTGTGGCCTATACCCTGAGAAAGGGTGAGAAAGGCATTGATGATAAAAAATGGACGCACAAAATCGAATGAGAAGAAACATGTATTCTGGAAAGTTAAAAATAAAAAAGAGTAAGGATAAAAACAAATGATCCACACAAACTCTACAACCATTTAAATGATCTATTATATCTAAAATTTAATAAACCTTTCAACAAGACATCGAAACCCAATCCTTTGCTGAAGTTAAATATACTCATAACTTGAGAGAAAAATTGTAGAAGCCATTTATAAAATTATAACGGAAAAGCAGAGAGTTAAGTGTTAAGATAAGAAATACCCCAAGGCTTTAACTAATGTATATTTTATACCAAAACGTAAGATTCAACCATTTTTTTTTGTCAAATGCAATTTATCCAACTTCTCTCAGTTCCATATCTATTTTCAATCAATAAAGCTGTCTAACTACTGACCAATAACATTATAAAGATGACTGCCAAAGATGTTCTCACTCGTCTTGAATGCCTGCCTCACATACTTTAAAAAAATATTGTGAAATAATCAGGGACCTTTCTCAACAGGCTCATCTACCACTAGCCACCCTTTCTCCATTCTCTCATACATGGTCCTGGCATTCATAGACTTAACCAAAGCCTACAACAGTCTTTAAACATGGTATACCAACAAAACTTGCAAAACGTTTCCAGCAAGTTCTTTGAATTAACTGGCACTCTTAAACCATAGATTAAAGGGATGCATTGGAATAGTCCATCGTTTATGACTTTAAGCAACTCGTTCTACACTATAAATGAGAGACAGTAGCTGAATTTCGCTTGCATTTTGCATTTGCAAAGTCGAATACATGCATCGTAAACAAATATTACATTCAAAACCCTGTATAGATCTAAATTTCTATAACGTAACTCTTTGCATGACTCCCAGATGTAATGATCTAGCCTACTAGATCTAGATCTATGTCTGTTGCTCTGTAAAACGCAAGAGAAAAACTTTTTTCCCCAAGTCATTTTTTAGTTTGGTTACACAGCAGATTGTTCTTTAGAATAAAATAAGAACCGGACACACGAAAAAAAGACTCTCTCTCTCTCTCTCTCTCTCTCTCTCTCTCTCTCTCTCTCTCTCTCTCTCTCTCTCCCCCTCCCTCTCTCTCCCCTTTTACTCAAAACATTCACTTTTTAATTTTCTCAATTGTAATAATATTGTCTTGCAAAAGCCTCGAGGTACTGACGAAATTTTAAAGAAATGCACGATATCACTTGTAACTTGAAATTTATGGCATTTTAGACATTATGCAAATTCACTTTCACTTGAGGCTGAAACACGCAGGGAGATAGAGAAATTCAGGATAGAGAGATAGAGAAAGAGATAGGAAGACAGAGAGGGAGAAAGAGAGGAGAGAGGAAAGAAAAAAATGGAGAGAAAGAGAATAAGAAAGAGAAAAAGAGATTGTTGGAGAAAGAGAGGAGAGAGGAAAGGAAAAAATGAAGAGAAAGAAAATAAGAAAGAGAAAAAGATTGTTGGAGAAAGAGAGGAGAGAGGAAAGGAAAAAATGGAGAGAAAGAGAATAAGAAAGAGAAAAAGAGATCGTTGGAGAAAGAGAGGAGAGAAAGAGGGAAAGTAGTAGTGAGGTAAAGAGAGGGAGGAGAGAGAGAGAGAGAGAGAGAGAGAGAGAGAGAGAGAGAGAGAGAGAGAGAGAGAGAGAGAGAGAGAGAGAGAGAGAGAGAGAGAGAGAGAGAGAGAGAGAGAGAGAGAGAGAGAGAGAGAGAGAGAGAGAGAGAGAGAGAGAGAGAGACAGAGAGAGAGAGAGAGAGAGAGAGAGAGAGAGAGAGAGAGAGAGAGAGAGAGAGAGAGAGAGAGAGAGAGAGAGAGAGAGAGAGAGAGAGAGAGAGAGAGAGAGAGAGAGAGAGAGAGAGAGAGAGAGAGAGAGAGAGAGAGGGGATTTTATCGACAGCAGTCAAGAAATATTAGCCGACATGCGACTTTAAAATTGCTTTGTAGGCACTGAGCGCTATAAACGCCGTTCTTGTATTACATTTTGTTTTTGTTTTGTTGGTTTTTTTTAAATTTTATTTTAAATAAAAAAATTCACTTGACCATGGGTTTATAGTGTTTATATTTAACCTACATATTATTTGTTCGAATATGAGATATAAAATTTATTATTTTCCGTCTCTGAAACATTCTACATTAAAACACAAGGTTTCAGCTTAGGCATAGGTTGTGTTTGCCAGTTGTTCAAGGAAGGTAACTTTCGCTGAAAAGATGTCTTATCGCAATAAAATTTCTTGATTAAATTAAAAAAAAAAAGTATATTTTTCGAATATTTGTCGCAAAAGAGAAGCCATTATATTCGAAAGTATTGAGACGATCTTTTCTAAGAATTAAAAAAATTGCATCAAAATGCTTAGATTAAATGAAATATATCCTTTGTTTCTATCAAGTGCAAAAATTTACATCAATAGATTCTTCATTTTTTATCTATAGAGCTAGATCTAGGCAGCAGTAGCAGTAACACTAGTCTAGTTGTGGCAGTAATAGAAGCAATGTCTTGATGTAGAAGTAGATCTAGCTGAGATTCACATTAGCGAAGAATAAGAACAAGTCCGAGTTAAGCAATTGAAACTGAGACACTTTGTAGCGGCGCTATTAACGGAAAAGTAACAGGAATCCTGGCCTGACGGCTTGAGGCCAAAAAACTTGGAGTTAGTGGTGCCAGGAAGATGAGGGCAGAAGTTGCTGCAGTGCTTGCAAGCAACAGAGAATAATTATCACCAAATACAAGTTTTAGTTATAGCAATTCCCAAGAGTTGCTTTTCAAGAGTGAGTCACAATCGAACAGACAAAATTAAAAAATTCTACAAAGCTCATGAGAATCTAATCAATGAAAGATTGCGTTAATATCATACTCGCTATATAGGCGAGTGTGCTAGGTCGCTACGCAGGGATAAGAAAGGGATGAGAACTTAAATAGAAACGCTTGGTGTATGTAGCGGATTTCTGAATTTACAGATTACAAGAAATTCTGTTACAACTTAACTGGTTTTGTCTCTTATTTTTCGAATGCTCCTTTAAGCTACACAAAAAGAATATCGCACTTTATCACAAGAAAGATGCGCCCGTAAAGCACAGGAAAGAAGTTCCCGTCACGCCAAGTTACCACAGGAAAGAAGCCCCCGTCACGCTGTTACCACAGGAAAGAAGTCCCTATCACGCCAAGTTACCACAGGAAAGAAGTCCCCGTCACGCCAAGTTACCACAGGAAAGAAGCCCCTGTCACGCCAAGTTACCACAGGAAAGAAGTCCCCGTCACGCCAAGTTACCACAGGAAAGAATTCCCCGTCACGCCAAGTTACCACAGGAAAGAAGTCCCTGCGATGCTAAAACGCGGGGAAAAAAGTTCCCGTCATGCCAAAAAAACAAGAAGCCCCCGTTATACTAAAACACATCCAACAAGCCCGCGTGATGCTTAAACAAAAGGAAGAAGCCCCCGTCATGCTAAAACAGGAAAGGAGCCCCCGTCATGCTAAAACAAGAAAGAAGCTCACCTGATGCTCAAACACAAGGAAGAAGCCCGCGCGATGCTTAAACACAAGGAAGAAGCCCACCTGATGCTCAAACACAAGGAAGAAGCTCACCTCATGCTCAAACACAAGGAAGAAGCTCACCTGATGCTCAAACACAAGAAAGAAGCTAACATGATGCTCAAACACAAGAAAGAAGCCCACCTGATGCTCAAACACAAGGAAGAAGCTCACCTGATGCTCAAACACAAGGAAGAAGCTAACATGATGCTCAAACACAAGAAAGAAGCGCACCTGATGCTCAAACACAAGGAAGAAGCGCACCTGATGCTCAAACACAAGGAAGAAGCTCACCTGATGCTCAAACACAAGGAAGAAGCGCACCTGATGCTCAAACACAAGGAAGAAGCCCACCTGATGCTCAAACACAAGGAAGAAGCGCACCTGATGCTCAAACACAAGGAAGAAACGCACCTGATGCTCAAACACAAGGAAGAAGCGCACCTGATGCTCAAACACAAGGAAGAAGCTCACCTGATGCTCAAACACAAGGAAGAAGCTCACCTGATGCTCAAACACAAGGAAGAAGCGCACCTGATGCTCAAACACAAGGAAGAAGCGCACCTGATGCTCAAACACAAGGAAGAAGCGCACCTGATGCTCAAACACAAGGAAGAAACGCACCTGATGCTCAAACACAAGGAAGAAGCGCACCTGATGCTCAAACACAAGGAAGAAGCGCACCTGATGCTAAAACACAAGGAAGAAACGCACCTAATGCTCAAATACAAGGAAGAAACGCACCTGATGCTCAAACACAAGGAAGAAGCGCACCTGATGCTCAAACACAAGGAAGAAGCCCACCTGATGCTCAAACAAGAAAGAAGCGCACCTGATGATCAAACACAAGGAAGAAACGCACTTGATGCTCAAACACAAGGAAGAAACCCGCGCGATGCTTAAACACGAGGAAAAAGCCCCAGTCATGCTAAAACACAGGAAAGGAGCCCCCGTCATGCTAAAACACAGGAAATTAGCCCCCGTCATGCTAAAACACAGGAAATTAGCCCCCGTCATCCTAAAATAACCGATATGACCCGTTACAAAATTCACCGACCAAAAAGATTATTTCGTTGATAGGAAGTCAGAAATCTTTTCACGCTTAGGATCAACAGTTTTCACTACTCGCTAACTTCTGATTTGTCTTAAATTTATTTTTCGATTTTTGTCTTGTTGTAAGAAACTAATGGGTGTGATAGTCTCTGACACAGATCTGAGGCTTCAACAGCGTTTTGAGGCAGTTCCGAGTCTCGATTTAGACATCTTTATTACAGGTCATGTGGAAAGGTTTTAGGGTTATGTATCCGTAAAAATCTGTAGTTTTCAGGTAGGTTGATAATCACAAGGGCTTAAAATTTAATAACCTAAGGCGCAATGATCCCTGTAGAAAAGCAATCAATAAATTCTAAAATTAATCTAAAATTGTCAATAGAGAGAACAAGAATGATGTCACGAGTTGTTCTAACCAATCTGAACGCAGTAAGATCTGCTTAACGGGCTCAAATCAAATCCAAAAGTTTCAGCATGCAGCGAGTTTTACTCCTAGCACAGTCACGGATCCAACAAGAGCGAGGTTGTACTCCGTCAATTATCTTCACTAAAACAGTTGGGGGCTATTTTTGTTGTTTATTATTTTTTTTTTTTTTCGGGGGGGGGGACTAATAATGAATATAGTTTTGAATCTGGTCCAGTCATTACGCGTTGTGACGAGAAAGTAACATCAGAACTTGTTTTCTCTATTTCACCAATTACAGAAAAAGAAGTAACACTTACGGTCTTCGGGAAATGCAGGTGCATCCCTGTCAGGGTTCTGGAGGTCAATTCCAAGACCCTGCAGATCGCGTCCATTTCGTACAATCTGTAAGACAAAAGCGAAAAGATAGAGGTGCCAGATTTGAACTCAAAGCTGATGATTGTGCTAGTAAAAGCAACGATCTTAATGACACAAATGTTGGTGCTGCTGATGATGTTGCCGATAGATATGAATATTGGATGTGCTGATGTAAGAGTCCGATGATGTGTATTGGTTCTGTAGGGAGGGCATGATAAGATGTTTGTCAATATTATCTACTCTCTGAGAATCTGATATATAGGTGACATGATATAAAAGTGTTTGATAATATCTACTCTCTGAGATATGTACAACGTGGGATGATAAGACGTTTGTCAATATTATGTACTCTCTGAGAATCTGATATGTAGAAGGTGACATAAGATGTTTGATAATATCTACTCAGTAGAAGGTGGATGATAAGATGTTTGACAATATCTACTCAGAGAATCTATATGTAAAAGGTGACATAAGATGTTTGATAATATCTACTCAGAGAATCTATATGTAAAAGGTGACATAAGATGTTTGATGATATCTACTCAGAGAATCTATATGTAAAAGGTGACATAAGATGTTTGATAATATCTACTCTCTGAGACATGAAGATAGTATGATATTAAGATGTTTGACAAAATCTACTTTCTGAGATATGTAGAAGGTGGGATGGTTTTAAGCTGTTTGACAATATTATTTACACTCAGATATAGAGAAGGTGGAATGATATTAAGATGTTATATCTACTCTCTGATGTATGTAGAAAGTGGAATGGTATTAGATGTTTGACAATATCTACTCTCTGAGATATCTTTTAATGAAGGTGGACTGATGTTAAGGTGTCACGGCTGAAAGTAGCGATAATCAAAATGAAGGGGATGGATGTGTTTAAAGCAGATCTAGGACGATGGTGGCGATGATGGAGTATCCAGTCGGTTTCATAAGGACAATTGAAACTGGGGCGATGGCGATGATGTGAGGATAAAATAGTGTGAAACTGAGGATAATGATGTATCAGAACCGATTTGATAGTGATGGGAACAGTGATAATGGTCAAGTGAGGATAATGGAAGTAATAGGATAGCAATGGTGATGGTGATAGTATAGGGGTCATGTTCATATATATTACGACATGGGGATAATAAAAATGTGGAACTTATGGTATTACTGAAGTTATCGGCCCAACTCATCCTAAGCTTTAAAATTTTATTTTTCTTGATGAATATGATAAACTGTTTAAGACATAAGCATCTATGTTTTGCTCTAAAATCCCATTAAACTACAAGTTTTTAATTCGTCGAAAAACATTTTATTGAGAAGAATAAAGTGAGTTGGGCCGATATCTGCTAATTTACCGAACTTATTATTATGAGGCGTAATAATTGTGATAATGAAAATCGTTATGAAAGAATAAGCTAAATAACGGTATGATAATGACGATGATCTGAAGACAAAGTGTTTGATCATGATGATGAAGGTCATAATTACAAGGATGAGGATGAGGCTACTAAAATTATTTGGATGGTATGCACTATAAAGACAACGATGATGGGCGATGTTAGAAATGATCAAAATGTAATGTTCAAGATGTTGCGACGATGATGATGATGGTGGTAATAGTGACGGCGATTGCTACAATAACAGTAAAATCCACTCACCTCTGGAGCTTGGTAGCCCGGGTTCGGTGCTGGTGCATCGAGCCCGGGCTCCTCCCTCGGAACTACCACTCTTCCGGATCGCAGAAACATGACTGGTTTGAGACTGTTTTGTGACTTTTGAGACTGTTTTGTGACTTTTGTGACTGTTTTGTGACTTTTGTGACTGTCTTGCGACAAACCTGGAATAAAAATCAACAAACATTTCGTTAAAGTGCTTCATATAAACAAATAATAGATAATGTTAAAAGTAATTGGGACCTATAGAGACGAAATAGAATCTGATAAAGGCAGTGGTACAGGGTTGTTTACATCGCAGCGATCATAATTATGTGCATCTAACATTCATTACGTGTAGATCTAACCTCCTACCGCAGAGCTGAATCTAAACCTGGTTAAGAGTTAAAAAAAAACGCTCATATAATCAATGAACACTGCCGTAGTAAAATCGCATGATGGCTGCGATGTAAGCATTCCTGTAGCAATAAACTAAGATGCCCTGATAAGGCAGATAAAAATGAAAATTTTTAGATTCTCAGATATAGGGCAGAGAGTAGAGGCAGAAACATGAGAGAGAGAGAGAGAGAGAGAGAGAGAGAGAGAGAGAGAGAGAGAGAGAGAGAGAGAGAGAGAGAGAGAGAGAGAGAGAGAGAGAAGTGGGCTACACGGAAGGATAGATACGAAAATGTAAATATAATTATATTAAATTTCGCAAAGCCAAAAACAAACAAAAAAAATTGAACAATAGATAATAGAAGGGTAAAAAAAATTGCTCAATGCTCAAACAAAGAGGTACAGATTCAAGAAAATTATTTTCTTCGATTTTGAATACTGGCCAATTCAGTTATGTTCGCTCGTGCTATTTACGATTTCATTACATCCTATGGCAAGAATTCTTAACGGTCCACCTAGAGAACGAACAAAATCCATGTTTCAAACTCTCGTGTGATCGTCACCGAGTCTTTCACAACATTTCTCAGTGGCATCTAGATCTTAAAAATCAAATACACGGAATGGCTAAATTTGCAGATATCGGCCCAACTCACTTGTGGCCTCACTATTGAACGGTTCCCGACGAATTCGAAACTTGTAGTTTAATGAGATTAACAATAGAGCAACACAAAAATGCTTATTTCTTGAAAAGTATTTATTTGCCACGAATAAGACCATATTCGTGTTAAGCATATCCAATTCGTTAAGAAAAATAGTTTAAAAACTTAAAGTGGGTTGGGCCGATAACTGCAAAAATACTGTATAATTTAATTCTTTAAAACTAAAACAGGGAGGGTTAATCTAGGATCTCCACAGCCTATGTTCTCTTACCAAGTTAAACGTCAGGGAAGACATGAAAACTAACACCTTATTACTATTTAAATCACGGTAACAATTTCCAACCAAATCGAATCTTACGTCCTAACTTACCTAGAGCTTCGGTTGAAGTGATTAGTCAAGTACACACCATCCTCGGAGAGCGATCAAGAGGGGTGAGTTCAAACTCAGAAAATATACACAGGCAGCGTCAAGTGGGGACCAACATAGCTGCAGTGAGGACATTTCAACGCTTTATACAGTGAGATTCTGGGTTTGCTCAAGGAAATAAAAGACGGGCAAAGAAAGCACAGAGGCTTTTCTATCATTAAAAGTTTTTGGCACTATCTATTTTCAGTATCCTAAGTTACCCGGTCATTCTGGTTGGGTAAAGCCTCAGCAGTAATAACAAACACATTTTACTCTCTATGGTAATATCTGACGGTGAAAAATTTATTCTAAATCGAGTGCCTTTGGTCATTTTAATCAAGCGTTTTCAACCTTATGTTCACACTCACGGACAGACAGAAAGACAGACAGAAAACTTTACGGTATAGAAGTTGCAGTTTCTAGAATTATTATTCTCTAACAAACTGAACAAACTGCTAAGCACAGGGGAAGCTTTGCATGGATTTTGTGTGTGAGTATGTGTGTTCAAGAGAACATTACGGAATAGTGGCCACTAAATTAAGTTGAATAGAACTTGTAAAGCAGAATATGAAGTATATGAAAAAGAAAATGTGTTCAGTATAATACCTTGGTGTAGGCGGTGGCCAAGAGTTAAAACGCTTGCCCTGAGATTTATATGGAAAATATTGATGCGGTTCTGATATATCGAACCAAAACCGTTAGTGAAATCTTAGTTTCGAGTCTCAATCTTTCAGTTCAAGCGTGTCGATAAGGGCTATGTTATACATAGCGGCCATAACGGCTATCTTGTAGACGCTCTCTATCAGCATATTAAACTATCTTTGGGATAGTTAGGGATTGGGTAGTTTAGAATGTAAGGTGTGGAAGATTAAACCATTGCGGCCATAACGGCTATCTTGTGGACGCTCTCTATCAACATATTAAATTATCTTTGGGATAGTTAGGGATTGGGTAGCCTAGAATGTTTGAACTGTAAGGTGTTGAAGATTAAACCATAGCGGCCATAACGGCTATCTTGTGGACGCTCTCTATCAGCATATTAAACTATCTTTGGGATAGTTAGGGATTGGATAGCCTAGAATGTTTGAACTGTAAGGTGTGGAAGATTAAACCATAGCGGCCATAACGGCTATCTTGTGGACGCTCTCTATCAGCATATTAAACTATCTTTGGGATAGTTAGGGATTGGGTAGCCTAGAATGTTTGAACTGTAAGGTGTTGAAGATTAAACCATAGCGGCCATAACGGCTATCTTGTGGACGCTCTCTATCAGCATATTAAACAATCTTTGGGATAGTTAGGGATTGGGTAGCCTAGAATGTTTGAACTGTAAGGTGTTGAAGATTAAACCATAGCGGCCATAACGGCTATCTTGTGGACGCTCTCTATCAACATATTAAACTATCTTTGGGATAGTTAGGGATTGGGTAGCCTAGAATGTTTGAACTGTAAGGTGTTGAAGATTAAACCATAGCGGCCATAACGGCTATCTTGTGGACGCTCTCTATCAGCATATTAAACTATCTTTGGGATAGTTAGGGATTGGATAGCCTAGAATGTTTGAACTGTAAGGTGTGGAAGATTAAACCATAGCGGCCATAACGGCTATCTTGTGGACGCTCTCTATCAACATATTAAACTATCTTTGGGATAGTTAGGGATTGGATAGCCTAGAATGTTTGAACTGTAAGGTGTGGAAGATTAAACCATAGCGGCCATAACGGCTATCTTGTGGACGCTCTCTATCAACATATTAAACTATCTTTGGGATAGTTAGGGATTGGATAGCCTAGAATGTTTCAACTGTAAGGTGTTGAAGATTAAACCATAGCGGCCATAACGGCTATCTTGTAGACGCTCTCTATCAGCATATTAAACTATCTTTGGGATAGTTAGGGATTGGATAGCCTAGAATGTTTGAGCTGTAAGGTGTTGAAGATTAAAGAAGGGCGTGAGATGATAATTCAGGTGCTAGAGCTTCAGACTGACAATAATCAAAAAAAGAAAAAAAAAAACAACCTGAGTTTGATCCTGACTGAGTAGTTTGATTATGGGGTTGGGATCAAATCTCTGTAGCCCTATCCTAACTTGGAAGAATACTGCAGACCCATTGAGAAACTTAGGAAACTAGTAAACCGATTGTGGCAAAGGTTAGATGTGTAGGGCAAGCTTGCAAGGAAACAGACAGAATTAAAAGTTTACCTGTTATTTCCCTCTACTCACAGATACACACGTATGCACACAGGCACATTCATACATACACATACAGGGATACAAACGCAACATAAAACAAATCCCTGCGGTTTTTACCCTAGCAACTTATGTCTTCCTGATTTTGAACTTCGATCTCGACACTATTATGTAAAAAATGGAACAAAAGTAAAACTGTAGAAAGTTCTTTCGTGAAATCAGACTTGCAGGGTGAGATTTATCGAGGGATACAAAAAACGTCCTTCTAAAAAAACTTTGCCAATTGATACAGCATCGACCTATTTACAATAATTAAACTGCTTTTTTTTCTTTTTAATTTTCTTCCTCTGTTCTGCGTCCTTCTCTGTTTTCTTCTTCTTCTTCTTCTTTTTCCTCTTTCTCTTCTTCTTCTTCTTCTTTTTCCTCTTTCTCTTCTTCTTCTTCTTCTTCTTTTTCTTCTTCTTCTTCATCTTCTTCTTCTTCTTCTTCTTCTCTCTCTCTCTCTCTCTCTCTCTCTCTCTCTCTCTCTCTCTCTCTCTCTCTCTCTCTCTCTCTCTCTCTCTCTCTCTCTCTCTCTCTGTTGATGATTTCACAGATAGAGAAACAAAGGCAGAGATAGGGAGTCGTAGAAACAGAGAGACAGAGATAGAGAAATGATCAGACAAAGGATGACTAAGAGAAAGATGTAGATAGATGTTGAGATAGACGGAGACCCAAAGACGAGTATAATTAGATGGTCAAACAGACCGAGACTAAAAAAATGATATAAATAGAAGGTCACACACACCGAGAAGAATAAAGAGATAAATAGATGGTCAGACGGGCCGAGACACAAAGTCATAGATAAATATATTGTAAGACAGACCGAGACTTGAATAAAGTGATAAATATATGGTTAGACAAACCGAGACTCCAATATAGAGATAAATAGATTGTCTGACAGACCTAGACACGAATAAATGGATAGATAAATGGCCAGAGAGACAGAGATTCGAATAAACAGATAAATAGTTGGTCAAATCGACTGAGATTCGAATAAACAGATAAATAGACTGTTAGGCAGACCGAGACTCGAATAAAGAGATGAATGGATGGTCAGACAGACAGAGACTCTAATAAAGAGATAAATGGATGGTCAGACAAACCGAGACCCAATAAGTAGAGATAAATAGATAGTCAGACAAACCGAGACCCAATAAAGGGATGAATAGACTGTCAGACAGAGCGAGACTCCAATAAAGGGATAAAAAGACTTCCAGACAAACCGAGACTCCAATAAAGGGATGAATAGACTGTCAGACAGACCGAGACTCCAATAAAGGGATAAAAAGACTGTCAGACAGACCGAGACTTCAATAAAGGGATAAATAGACTGTCAGACAGACCGAGACTCCAATAAAGAGATGAATAGACTGTCAGAAAGACCGAGGCTCCAAAAAGTAGAGATGAATAGACTGTCAGAGAGACAGAGACTCCAATAAGTAGAGATGAATAGACTGTCAGACAGACAGAGACTCGAAAAAGTAGAGATTAATAGATGCTCAGACAGACCGAGACTCCAATAAGTAGAGATGAATAGACTGTCAGACAGACCGAGACTCCAATAAAAAGATAAGTAGATTGTCAGACAGACCGAAACCCAATAAGTAGAGATAAATAGACTGTCAGACAAACCGAGACTCCAATAAAGAGATGAATAGACTGTCAGACAGACCGAGACTCCAATAAAGAGATGAATAGACTGTCAGACAGACCGAGACCGAGACACGAATAAAGAGATAAATAGATGGTCAGACAGACCGAGACTCCAATAAAGAGATGAATAGACTGTCAGACAGACCGAGACTCCAATAAAGAGATGAATAGACTGTCAGACAGACCGAGACTCCAATAAAGAGATAAATAGACTGTCAGACAGACCGAGACTCCAATAAAGAGATGAATAGACTGTCAGACAGACCGAGACTCCAATAAAGAGATGAATAGACTGTCAGACAGACCGAGACTCCAATAAAGAGATGAATAGACTGTCAGACAGACCGAGACTCCAATAAAGAGATGAATAGATGGTCAGACAGACCGAGACTCCAATAAAGAGATGAATAGATGGTCAGACAAACCGAGACTCCAATAAAGAGATGAATAGACTGTCAGACAAACCGAGACTCCAATAAAGAGATGAATAGATGGTCAGACAAACCGAGACTCCAATAAAGAGATGAATAGACTGTCAGACAGACCGAGACTCCAATAAAGAGATGAATAGACTGTCAGACAGACCGAGACTCCAATAAAGAGATAAATAGACTGTCAGACAGACCGAGACTCCAATAAAGAGATGAATAGACTGTCAGACAGACCGAGACTCCAATAAAGAGATGAATAGACTGTCAGACAGACCGAGACTCCAATAAAGAGATGAATAGACTGTCAGACAGACCGAGACTCCAATAAAGAGATGAATAGATGGTCAGACAGACCGAGACTCCAATAAAGAGATGAATAGACTGTCAGACAGACCGAGACTCCAATAAAGAGATAAATAGACTGTCAGACAGACCGAGACTCCAATAAAGAGATAAATAGACTGTCAGACAGACCGAGACTCCAATAAAGAGATGAATAGACAGTCAGACAGACCGAGACTCCAATAAAGGGGTAAATAGACTGTCAGACAGACCGAGACTTCAAAAAAGGGATAAATAAACTATCAGACAGACCGAGACTCCAATAAAAGGATAAATAGACTATCAGACAAACCGAGACTCCAAAAAAGGGATAAATAGACTATCAGACAAACCGAGACTCCAATAAAGAGATGAATAGACTGTCAGACAGACCGAGACTCCAATAAAGAGATGAATAGACTGTCAGACAGACCGAGACTCCAATAAAGAGATGAATAGACTGTCAGACAGACCGAGACTCCAATAAAGAGATGAATAGACTGTCAGACAGACCGAGACTCCAATAAAGAGATGAATAGACTGTCAGACAGGCCGAGACTGCAATAAAGAGATATATAGACTGTCAGAGAGACCGAGACTCAAATAAAGAGATGAATAGATGGTCAGACAAACCGAGACTCCAATAAAGAGATGAATAGACTGTCAGACAGACCGAGACTCAAATAAACTGAATGCTTCTGACCATTGTATAAAGGTTTTTGTTTGATTGTTTCATTTTGTGTTAGCACCATAATCCAAAAGGTCAACGCCTTGCTGTAGTTAACCATAGGATCCCGATTTATTTTAGGACCACAAATTTTGTGGGTTCAATTTTGAAAATATGCCTGCGACTTTAGTTTTGCTTGTGACGTGAAATTACTTGTTGTAAATTTCATTACCATGGTTTTTTTTTTTTGTATTTTACAGAGTTTAAATAATAAAATCGGTTTTTATTTCGTTCTAAAAATGTTATGTAGAGATATTTCACACACAAATTATTGTTTTTTTTATGTTTAAATCATTTTGTTAATGACGTCTATAAATCATGTTTTATTGTTTTAAGTTTTCTCTGTTATTATCTGTGACAATCCTGTATGTGCTTTTCATTGAAATTTTTTTTTCTAAATTAGTCCCGAATATTATAGGTAAAACTCTTGTGTGTGTCTATATTCCTTTTTATCCACCACATTTTGTTGATAAATGGCTTTTTTCATAAGTTGGCACATGTCTGAGTTTCAAAACTGTATTCACAAAACTGGCTAAATTGAAGAGTATTTTGCTCCCAGAAAGATTGAGGCAGACATTGACTAAGAGAAAGAGGTGGATGTATGTTACACGGGCGGCGAAAGCGAGAAAAAGACAGATGATTGGTTAGATATACAGAGTATATATATACATATATATACGTGTAGATAGTCAGATAGAAAGAAACTCATGAATAGAAAGATAGTTGGTCTGAATGAGGGAGACATGTGGGCAAATATGAATTCTCAGGGGCCTATAAAGATAGCTAGATAGATGTTCAGACACACGGATACAGGCAGATACACAGAGACAATGATAAATGTTTGGTGAGATACGCGGAAACAGTGAATCAAAGACGGATAATAGATCTTCGGACAAACAAAGACTTAAAAGTAAAGATGTATATATATATATATATATATATATATATATATATATATATAGACCCAAATAAAAAGAGGGGTAAAGGCATGGCGGCCAGCCAGCCAGAAATAGAAAGGTGATGCGAGAGATGGAGGCACTGAGAAAGAGATAGGCGGTAAGACAGACTGAGGTAGATAGGTGATTAGCTAGAGGGAGACATTGAGACATAGACGGAGAAAGAAGGAGGAATAAGTTAACAAGAGAAAAGGAGACACAAACAGAGCAACAAATGATCTACCTTAAAGAGAAAAAGATGGCAATAGTAGATGGCCCGAGACAGATCCAGATAGAGAGAGAGAGAGAGAGAGAGAGAGAGAGAGAGAGAGAGAGAGAGAGAGAGAGAGAGAGAGAGAGAGATAGAGAGAGAGAGAGAGAGAGAGAGAGAGAGAGAGAGAGAGAGAGAGAGAGAGAGAGAGAGAGAGAGAGATATGGATTTGTCAAAAGAAAATTTTATAGGTGATATTAAGGTTCCGAAGACGGCTTCCATAGAGCTGATCATAACATAAATAACACGTGGTTTCTCTAGTGCCGTGTGCAAAGAGCCTTGTGTTATTTACATTCGAAATGGCGCGTAAGTCGGAAAAATACGTAAACTTTCCCGACCTCCCTAAAACTTTCTCGGATCATGTGAGTGTGATCATTCTCATTTGATCCACACATACTACAACGCGCTGAATGCGGGCTAGATTAGTTCTCCGTTGCATAAGAGTACCGCTAGCAGTCTTCATGGAACCCCTGAATAACGGTTAATTTCTAGGTGGAAGGGCTAGCCTCTTTGCGAAAAGTGAATATGCGACAAACCACTGGGTAGGATGAGTTTATGCAAATGGGTCGGTCAATCTAAAAATAAAGCGTCCAAGTTTTGCTCAGGGTCCATTAACCTAGTCTGTAAAATCTCAGCCTCTCATAGATACATAATGAGACAGATGGAGACAAGACAATAAAATCGATAGATATTGAGAATTGATGCAGTTTCAGAGACACTGGTGGATATCTGTTGAGGCAAACGTAGAAACTATGAGATAGAGATAGACAGGGTATAACACAGACGGAGATAATAAGGGGCAAAGATAGATATGGGATAAGAGAGACTGAGATACTACGAGGCAGAGATAGATAGGGGGTAAGAGAGACTGAGATACTATGAGGCAGAGATAGATAGGGGGTAAGAGAGACTGAGATACTATGAGGCAGAGATAGATAGGGGGTAAGAGAGACTGAGATACTATGAGGCAGAGATAGATAGGGGGTAAGAGAGACTGAGATACTACGAGGCAGAGATAGATAGGGGGTAAGAGAGACTGAGATACTACGAGGTAGAGATAGATAGGGGGTAAGAGAGACTGAGATACTAACAGGTAGAGATAGATAGGGGGTAAGAGAGACTGAGATACTATGAGGCAGAGATAGATAGGGGGTAAGAGAGACTGAGATACTATGAGGCAGAGATAGATAGGGGGTAAGAGAGACTGAGATACTACGAGGCAGAGATAGATAGGGGGTAAGAGAGACTGAGATACTATGAGGCAGAGATAGATAGGGGGTAAGAGAGACTGAGATACTACGAGGTAGAGATAGATAGGGGGTAAGAGAGACTGAGATACTATGAGGCAGAGATAGATAGGGGTTAAGAAAGACTGAGATACAATGAGTCAGAGAAATATGGGGTAAGAGAGACTGAGATACTAACAGGTAGAGATAGGTAGGGGGTAAGAGGGACTGAGATACTATGAGGCAGAGAGATAGGGGGTAAGAGAGACTGAGATACAATGAGGCAGAGAGATAGGGGGTAAGAGAGACTGAGATACAATGAGGCAGAGAGATAGGGGTTAAGAGAGACTGAGATACAATGAGGCAGAGAGATAGGGGGTAAGAGAGACTGAGATACAATGAGGCAGAGAGATAGGGGGTAAGAGAGACTGAGATACTAACAGGTAGAGAGATAGGGGGTAAGAGAGACTGAGATACTGAGAGGCAGAGATAGATAGGGGGTAAGGGAGACTGAGATACAATGAGGCAGAGATAGATAGGGGGTAAGAGAGACTGAGATACAATGAGGCAGAGATAGATAGGGGGTAAGAGAGATTGAGATACAATGAGGCAGAGATAGATAGGGGGTAAGAGAGACTGAGATACAATGAGGCAGAGATAGATAGGGGGTAAGAGAGACTGAGATACTACGAGGCAGAGAGTTAGGTAGGATGTAAGATAGACGCAGATACGGAGAGGCAGATATAGGTAAAGGAAAAAACAGACGGAGATACTAAGAGGCAAAGATAGAAGCAGGTAAGAGAGACAGAGATAGGTAGAGGGTTAGACAAACTGAGAAACTTAGTTGCAAAGAAAGGTTGAGGGTAGTACAAACGGAGATACTAAGAGCTAGAGATAAGCAGGGGATAAGACATATGGAGATTCTAAGAGGCAGATATAGGCAGGGGATAAGACAGACGGAGATAATAAGAGGCAGAGATAGGTAGGGGGTGAGACAGACAGATATACTGAGAAGAAAAGATAGGTAGGGGGTGAGACAGACTGATATACTGAGAGGCAGATATAGGTAGGGGATGAGACAGATGGAGATATTGAGAGGCACAGATAGATAGAGGGTAAAACAGACGGATATACTGAGAGGCAGAGATTGGTAAAGAATAAGACAGACGGAGATACTGAGTGACAGAGGTAGGTAGGGGGTGAGACAGACGGATATACTGAGAGGCAGAGATAGGTAGGGGGTGAGACAGACGGATATATTGAGAGGCAGAGATAGGTAGGGGGTGAGACAGACGGATATATTGAGAGGCAGAGATAGGTAGGGGGTGAGACAGACGGATATATTGAGAGGCAGAGATAGGTAGGGGGTGAGACAGACGGAGATACTGAGAGGCAGAGATAGGTAGTGGGTGAGACAGACGGAGATACTGAGAGGCAGAGATAGGTAGGGGGTGAGACAGACGGATATATTGAGAGGCAGAGATAGGTAGGGTGTGAGACAGACGGATATACTGAGAGGCAGAGATAGGTAGGGTGTGAGACAGACGGATATATTGAGAGGCAGAGATAGGTAGGGGGTGAGACAGACGGAGATACTGAGAGGCAGAGATAGGTAGGGGGTGAGACAGACGGAGATACTGAGAGGCAGAGATAGGTAGGGGGTGAGACAGACGGATATA
>JAWDGP010003171.1:10000-12611 GCA_033675545.1 Elysia crispata | reverse complement strand
TGATACACTGATATACGTCTTGACACTTTGCTCTACTATAATACCAAAGAAGAATGAGAGAGTGATGGCATTTACTGATACACTGATATACGTCTTGACACTTTTGCTCTACTATACCAAAGAAGAATGAGAGAGTGATGGCATTCACTGATACACTGCATATTAAGTCTTGACACTTTGCTCTACTACACTCAAAGAAGAATGAGAGAGTGATGGCATTCACTGATACACTGATATAGGTCTTGACACTTTTGCTCTACTATACTCAAAGAAGAATGAGAGGAAAGTGATGCCATTCTACCTCGATAAACTGATATAGGTCTTGATACTTTGCTCTTACTCGCAAAGAAGAATGAGAGAGTGATGGCATTCACTGGATACACTGATATACGTCTTGACACTTTGTCTCCTTACTCACAATTGGGTTAAAGGAATGAGAGAGTGGATGCCATTTACTGATACTGATATAGTGCCCTTGACGCTTTGCTCTTACTATGGCCTCAAAGAAGAATGGAGAGAGTGATGGTATTCTCTGATACACTGGGATATAGGTCCTGACGCTTCTTGCTCTACTCAAAGAAGAATGAGAGAGTGATGCCATTCACTTGATACACTGATATAGGTCTTGACGCTTTGCTCTTAATGACACTCAAAGAAGAATGAGAGAGTGATGGCATTCACTGATACACTGATATACGTCTTGACGCTTTGCTCTACTATACTCAAAGAAGAATGAGAGAGTGATGGCATTCACTGATACACTGATATACGTCTTGGACACAGCTTTGCTCTACTAGTACTCAAAGAAGAATGAGAGAGTGATGCCATTCACTGATACACTCGATATACGGTCTCTTTGACACTTTGCTCCACTAGTTATCTCCCAAAGAAGAATGAGAGAGTGATGGCATTTACTGATACACTGATATAGGTCTTGACGCTTTGCTCTACTATACTCACAAAAGAAGAATGAGAGAGTGATGCCATTCTTACCTGATACACTGATATATGTCTGGGATGCTTTTGCCTGTACTATACTCAAAGAAGAATGATAGGAGTGATACATTCTTGATACACCGATATACGTCTTGACGCTTTGCTCTACTCAAAGAAGAATGAGAGAGTGATGGCATTCACTGATACGCTGATATACGTCTTGACACTTTGCTCTGCTATACTCAAAGAAGAATGAGAGAGTGATGGCATTCTTTGATACACTGATATACGTCTTGACACTTTGCTCTGCTATACTCAAAGAAGAATGAGAGAGTGATGATATACGTCTTGACGCTTTGCTCTACTATACTCAAAGAAGAATGAGAGAGTGATGGTATTCTTTGATACACTGATATACGTCTTGACGCTTTGTTCTACTCAAAGAAGAATGAGAGAGTGATGCCATTTACTGATACACTGATATACGTCTTGACGCTTTGCTCTACTCAAAGAAGAATGAGAGAGTGATGGCATTCACTGATACACTGATATAGGTCTTGACGCTTTGCTCTACTATACTCAAAGAAGAATGAGAGAGTGATGCCATTCACTGATACACTGATATACGTCTTGACACTTTGCTCTACTCAAAGAAGAATGAGAGAGTGATGGCATTCACTGATACACTGATATACGTCTTGACGCTTTGCTCTACTATACTCAAAGAAGAATGAGAGAGTGATGCCATTCACTGATACACTGATATACGTCTTGACGCTTTGCTCTACTATACTCAAAGAAGAATGAGAGAGTGATGCCATTTACTGATACACTGATATACGTCTTGACGCTTTGTTCTACTCAAAGAAGAATGAGAGAGTGATGCCATTTACTGATATACCGATATACGTCTTGACGCTATGCTCTACTCAAAGAAGAATGAGAGAGTGATGGCATTCACTGATACACCGATATACGTCTTGACGCTTTGCTCTACTCAAAGAAGAATGAGAGAGTGATGGCATTCACTGATATACCGATATACGTCTTGACGCTTTGCTCTACTCAAAGAAGAATGAGAGAGTGATGGCATTCACTGATACACTGATATACGTCTTGACGCTTTGCTCTACTATACTCAAAGAAAAATGAGAGAGTGATGCCATTTACTGATATACCGATATACGTCTTGACGCTTTGTTCTACTCAAAGAAGAATGAGAGAGTGATGCCATTTACTGATACACTGATATACGTCTTGACGCTTTGTTCTACTCAAAGAAGAATGAGAAAGTGATGACATTCACTGATACACTGATATAGGTCTTGACGCTTTGCTCTACTATACTCAAAGAAGAATGAGAGAGTGATGCCATTTACTGATACACTGATATAGGTCTTGACGCTTTGCTCCACTCACAGAAGAATGAGAGAGTGATGCCATTTACTGATACACTGATATAGGTCTTGACGCTTTGCTATACTCAAAGAAGAATGAGAGAGTGATGCCATTCACTGATACACTGATATAAGTCTTGACACTTTGCTCCACTCAAAGAAGAATGAGAGAGTGATGCCATTCACTGATACACTGATATAGGTCTTGACACTTTGCTCTACTCAAAGAAGAATGAGAGAGTGATGCCATTCGCTGATACACTGATATACGTCTTGAC
>JAWDGP010003171.1:0-7500 GCA_033675545.1 Elysia crispata | reverse complement strand
AAGTCTGGGACAAAAATATGTCCTGGTCCCGACCATGATATAATTAATTTATTAAATCTGTGTGTGTGTGTTTGTGTGTTGACAAAGGCGGGGGTCCCAGAGTTCACGGAGTGAGCTGGCTAGAGATTCGGACAAACTCGCTACCAAAGAGCTTTGATTCCAGCTTCCCTCGTCCAGGCCATGTCTGCGGTCTGAGGATACTGAGGAACCACCAGTTTTGAAGCAGATCGTCTGTGGTCAACAACGACATTGGTCAGTCTAGCCGATGTTGAACTTTCTAGACAAGCGGTGCTTCATTTTGACGTGTACGCACTGTCTATCTTTCTAGGAAGATCCTCGATGGTGTTATTGATGCTAATCAAAACTAGTGTGGGGCTGAGATATCCACACAGAACTCCGTCTTTTAGAAAATTTGTTTTTCTCTCCCTTGCTGGCCAATTAGTTGAAAACTTTCGGTCAGAACTGGCAAATACGTTTGAGAGCGTTTCCTCTGAGTGTGCTGTTTTGGAGCTTGTACTTCAGGTTTATTTACTATAGTGCTTCGAAAGCTTTTTATATTGTGAGATCAATTCATATGTTGCGTATGGTAATATATGTGTGCTTCTGGATTTTTTAAGGGGGAAAGGGGGTGGAGGGGGAAGGGAGAGTGAGAGAGAGAGAGAGAGAGAGAGAGAGAGAGAGAGAGAGAGAGAGAGAGAGAGAGAGAGTCAGAGAGAGAGACAGAGAGAGAATAAAAGTCATGTGATCTTTCTGTGGGGTTTGAATCATGCTTGGTCTTGACAAAGCGAACCGTTCCTCTCCCGGCGCCATTATAGTGTGAGATTTATGTCTTTTTATTCTGCTAATACGGGATGTAAGGTTAAATATGGTATACAGCTATCTTTTTTCTGTCTTCTTATTTTAATGTGATTATGATTGTTTGTCTATAGACTTGTGGGATATGTCCTGTCCACTAGTTGTTTCTGTAGATTTCTTAAGGTTTGTTAGTTGGTGAGGTAGTTGTCTGCGGAGACGTTTCATGTATTATTTGGTCTGGGTCAGAATTTTGCTTTTCATTTAGTGGCCCTAACGTCTTCCCCACAGAGGTGCTTGTCCGTGACATTTGGCACCTTTTGTTATTGTTTTCTTTCATTTGGTGGCCCTAACGTCTTCCCCACAGAGGTGCTTGTCCGTGACATTTGGCACCTTTTGTTATTGTTTTCTTTCATTTGGTGGCCCTAACGTCTTCCCCACAGAGGTGCTTGTCCGTGACATTTGGCACCTTTTGTTATTGTTTTCTTTCATTTAGTGGCCCTAACGTCTTCCCCACAGAGGTGCTTGTCCGTGACATTTGGCACCTTTTGTTATTGTTTTCTTTCATTTGGTGGCCCTAACGTCTTCCCCACAGAGGTGCTTGTCCGTGACATTTGGCACCCTTTGTTAATGTTTTCTTTCATTTGGTGACCCTAACGTCTTCCCCACAGAGGTGCTTGTCCGTGACATTTGGCACCTTTTGTAATTGTTTTCTTTCATTTGGTGGCCCTAACGTCTTCCCCACAGAGGTGCTTGTCCGTGACATTTGGCACCTTTTGTTATTGTTTTCTTTCATTTGGTGCATCTCTTGTGCTTGAGTTTCGGAGAATTGGATGTTGCTGGCATTTTTAAAAAGTTCAATGGAAACAGTTGCCGCCCCTTGGTTTTTTTTTTTAATTCTCATCCTGTATTTAAGGTGATTTACTGTGCGTACTTTCCTTCTAGTTCAAGGACTCCACTGGGCTCGTTGCACAATTTGTTCCCATCTTGGCTCAAAGTCACACTTCCTGTCTCATTTATCAACCTTGGTCTAGCTGCCTGGTACTATTCTCGTCTGTACTTTCAAGTATGGGATTTGAGGGCTGTTCTGCTGTCCATATTATTGGGTTGTTTCCTATATCCCGTCTAGATTTTCTCAATTGATCTTTCAGTTCTTGGAGTTAATACGTCCAGTGAAGCTTAAATAGAGTTTTTACTGGTAACATGAGAGGATATAATGGCCATAGCTTTTTTAGAGTATCTTCAAAACCAGCTAAAGCTTTGATCTATTTTTAGAAGATTTTAATTGGTTAATCAGTGAGTTCATTAAAACTGTTTCATCCAGCTTGTCTTATAATTCCACCTTATGAAGGATTTTAGATCCTGCAGGTTTGTACCTAAATGCTATGGAGGTTTTAGTAAATCTATAATCGCTTCAGCCTAATTGACTGAGAACTTATCGAGCTGACAGTAGGAAAGGTCTGGAGCAGAGGTAATGATTCATCATTGTGAAAAAAACCTTATCCTATCTTTCGTTTCAATGAGAAGTGTTGAACAGTTCTCAATCTGCCATTCTCCAACTGCTTGGCACTGTCACTATGTCCCCAAAAGATTGAGAGGCTACTGCAGTCACAATTCAGTTTCCTCGAGTATTGTTGGGGATTTGTAAACTAAAGTCTCTGTCTGATGGGCAATGCAAGTTGAAAGTGGTTATCTGATTGTCATTGATGGCGCCCTTGGTTCTTTAGCCTTTACTTTGCTGATTTTTATAGAAGGTGAACATTTTAGCCGGGAGCTAATTCTGTCTAAAATTAAAACTCCTCTTATTGTTGTCTAGTTTAAATGTTTGAAAATCCTGGTGGGTAACCTACGGTTTATGTTGGGTAATTTTTTTAATGCAGCCCTCATAATATCTCCTTTATTTAGCATCACGATAACGAGTTTTTGTTCTTGTTTTCTTTGTGTTGTGGACTACTTTTGCGTTTCATTGAAGCAAGTGGAGCGTTTGAGGAGCTTGGCGTGATCTTGGTCCGGAGGATTTCCACGTAGACTCTCGAAACTGGTTGTACAGCTCAGAGCAAGTTGATATCAGGCCTAATGCCCAGCACTCGGCCAGTATGGCAATTCATGGCGAGATCTCACGGGAGAGAAGCACCGCCAGGAGAATGTGAGAGGCCCATCATTTTGAGGTGATGCGTTGCACTCCCATTGTGCACACAATCGCCTGATGCATCCATGTTCGGCGTTGATTAGTGCAAGGCTTTCTTCTCCTAGATGGCCCGCCACTGAAGGCTGTAGAGCGGCACCCACCCTGTCTGTGTGTGTGGTGTGTCGTGTCAGTGTGTGGCAAGCAACCAGAGATCAGCTCGGAAGAGTGCGGGGTAGTGGGGAAGCCTTGATACACCCCAGCCCGCCACTGAGGGCTGTAGAGCGGCACCCACCCTGTCTGTGTGTGTGGTGTGTCGTGTCAGTGTGTGGCAAGCAACCAGAGATCAGCTCGGGAGAGTGCGGGAAGCCTTGATACACCCCAGCCCGCCACTGAGGGCTGTAGAGCGGCATCCACCCTGTCTGTGTGTGTGGTGTGTCGTGTCAGTGTGTGGCAGCAACTAGAGATCAGCTCGGGAGAGTGCGGGACAGTGGGGAAGCCTAGATACACCCCAGCCCGCCACTGAGGGCTGTAGAGCGGCATCCACCCTGTCTGTGTGTGTGGTGTGTCGTGTCAGTGTGTGGCAAGCAACCAGAGATCAGCTCGGGAGAGTGCGGGGTAGTGGGGAAGCCTTGATACACCCCAGCCCGCCGCGTCCTGGGCTCTGGAGGAATCTGCTCGGGCGAATGTCTTCATACAGCCCTGTTCACTGACGAGTGTATGCAGGTAGGCAAGTGTTTATAGAGTGGTTTCTTGTCTGTGGTCGGTGTACCTGGTCCGTGTTTTTTTCTCTGCTCTCTTACTTTTGACGTGTCCAGCATGTGGGAAACTACCTGTCAGGGCAAGCAGGATCATGGAGACCAACACAGACCTCTCCGTACCACCGCGCCACGGCAAGGGAGGGGCTCAGTTTAGTATGTTTCGTTTTCATGCCTTGCGGTCTGTATCGCGCCGAGATATCAGAGGAATAGGAATAAAGAACAGTCAAAGGGGGACCTGAACTCTTGAGACAGAGAAATAAATCAGGGCCTATGAAGCAGTCCAATTTTAAAGTGTTGAGGATAATTAAAAAGAAAAACATACAGCTAAATTATTAAAAATAGTCAACTGAATCTTGAAGAAGTCATTTATTTTTAAACTTCCACTGACAGGTTCAAATCTATGCAGGAAATTGTCGAACATTCAGTGGGATTGTGGGAAGGGAAGAGTCGCCTTAAAGGACGCATACCCCGCATAAGGCACTGTTACATGGTTAAAAAGTTTCAATCAAAAGACAGCAAGAAGAATTTACATGAGAAATGTTTGGTCTCACCTAAGGCGATCATAACCACCGGGACAACCATAGACACCGCCACAGTCGCCGTCATGAAGGCTGGATGGAGAGAGGGAGAGAGAGAGAGAGAAACACGGGTTGGTTAAAACATCGTTGTAGGTTACAGGAACACTCAGAGGTGCCGAGAGAGAAGGAAGAGAACAGATGCGTGGAGGGTGGGAGGGAGAAGAAAAAGAGAAACGCCAGAGAAGCCTTAAGGGTATGAAACACGTTATACTTGTGAAGATAGAGCTGAGAAGTATAAAGCATGTTAAAAAATTTGTAAGGATACAACTGAAAGGTATAGAGCACGGTACAAAAACAATAGGTAATAATTCCCATAAGGCAGTGCACTTTTATCCACTTAATATGAAAATTTAAAGCTTTTGAAATAAGCGTTAAAAGAATCCAAAAACATTATTGGAAAAGTAAAGTATTAGTCGATTTTCTTTATTCCAAAAGAATTTAAGTCCTTCATCTTAATTTTGAGTTTAAAATAAAAATTATCGAGCTATCTAGAATCAAGGTAATGATGGATAGGTGGAGGCATATATCTGGATCATTGAAGTAAAAGAATAGATATCAAGACCATTTATAAACTTATTTAATACACAAACGTACCCCAGCCCCGGTAAATTGACACCATGGTCCCCATTCGTAGAATGGGGTTTACAGCTTGTTTTTATAAAGACAAAAAAATCAAAATCTGTCCAAACTGTACACACCTAGAGATAATTTTTAAAATCCTGAGGAAAAAGCGAAATTTTATAATTATCTGAAAATACTTGCATTTTTTTTAACAGAATATGAAATGGTATCATCAAGATGAAATTATGAGAAAGTTTCGTCCACTGGTATTTTAAATTTTCACCGGTAACATTTTCTCTGCCTAGCTTTGGGAGCTTCTTCCTATGTGCCCAACATATTGAAATATAGTATAACTTGGAGCAACCTTTGCCTGACTTTTGTCCGCTCTATAAAGTCGGATCAGACTCGAGATACCGATACTGTAGACAGGGCGAATCTAGAGCTAAATGTGAGTCTGCTATGTGTGAGTTTCTAATTACTTGTTGCTTTTATTACCAAAATAATGATTTGGACCGGCCATATTGATTTCAACAAGGTCATTATTTACTCGATCTGGACTAAAGGTAGATATTTGAGGTGATAATTGTATAGATCTAGATTCTAGCGGTAAGCTTATATAGCTTTATCTACTGCAGTAAACTAATCCAGGAAGGTTTTTTTTATGGTAAATCTGAAAGCAGAGGAGAGATTGAGTTAAGGTGCTTGTATTATAGATCTTAATTGTTATTGTTTCGACACGGATAGGAAAGCTGCAGGACAAACCACATTATATAATTGCGTGTAATAATGCACCTTTTCCCTCTCAATTTTCTTTTAGACACACGGAGTAGAAACAGAAGAAACAGGAAATCTAAATGTTAATTTTTAGTGACAGGAAAGCTAAATTTTCCGCCAAAATTAACGCTGGATTCTACAAGCTTGACATGTGCTAGACTGAATGTGAATGGCACCATCTATGTACCTATAAATATTGTCTCGCTGGGGTCTTTGCCCGTTCCTAGCATTAAAATTGTGTGTCACATGGTGAAGGGGCAAAGTTTGATTTTCAAGAAAACTCTCGAGAGCTATTTGGACTAAAACAAGTAAGTCATGTTGCAAATTGGAAAGCTATAGTGTATCCTGTACAGGTTTACACAAACTCAGTGCTTAATCTGACCAATACACATACTAAGTGTTTAATCTCACCGATACACAAACTCAGTGTTTAATCTGACCAATACACATACTAAGTGTTTAATCTCACCAATACATAAGTTCGGTGTTTGATGTGACCAATACACAAACTCAGTCTTTAATCTGACCAATACACAAACTGAGTGTTTAATTTCACCAATACACAAGCTCAGTTTTTAATCTCACCAATACAGAAACTCGGTGTTTAATCTCACCGATACACAAACTCAGTGTTTAATCTCACCAATACACAAACTCAGTGCTTAATCTCACCAATACACAAACTCAGTGTTTAATCTGACCAATACACATACTAAGTGTTTAATCTCACCGATACACAAACTCAGTGCTTAATCTGACCAATACACATACTAAGTGTTTAATCTCACCGATACACAAACTCAGTGCTTAATCTGACCAATACACATACTAAGTGTTTAATCTCACCGATACACAAACTCAGTGTTTAATCTGACCAATACACAAACTGAGTGTTTAATCTCACCAATACACAAGCTCAGTTTTTAATCTCACCGATAGACAAACTCAGTGTTTAATCTGACCAATACACAAACTGAGTGTTTAATCTCACCAATACACAAACTCAGTGCTTAATCTCACCAATACACAAACTCAGTGTTTAATCTCACCAATACAGAAACTCAGTGTTTAATCTTACCAATACACAAACTCAGTGTTTAATCTCACCAATACACAAACTCGGTGTTTAATCTCACCGATACACAAACTCACGTGCTTAATCTCACCTTAATACACAAACTCAGTGTTTAATCTTATCAATTCACAAATTCAGTGTTTAATCTCACCAATACACAAAACTCAGTGTTTCATCAGCAATACACAAACTCAGTGTTCAATCCACAATACACAAACTCAGTGTTTAATCTTACCAATACACAAATTCAGTGTTTAATCTCACTAATACTGATTAAGTGTTTAATCTCACCAATACACAAACTGAGTCATTCAATCTTATCAATACACACACTCAGTGTTTAATCTTGCCAATACACAAATTCACAGTGTTTAATCTCACCAATACGCCAACTCAGTGTTTAATCTCACCAATACACAAACTCAGTGTTTAATCTTATCAATACACAAACTCCACAGTGTTTAATCTTACTTTATTTACAAACTCAGTGTTTAATCTCACCATGCACAAACTCAGTGTTTAATCTCACCAATACACAAACTCCGTGCTTAATCTTACCAATACACAAACTCAGTGTTTAAATCTTATCAATTCACAAATTCAGTGTTTAATCTCTTGTACACAAAACTCAGTGTTTCATCTCACCAATACACAAACTCAGTGTTCAATCTTACCAATACACAAACAATTATTTTTAATCTTACCAATACCAAATTCAGTGTTTAATCTCACCAATACACAAACTGAGTGTTCAATCTTATCAATACACAAACTCAGTGTTTAATCTTACCAATACACAAATTCAGTGTTTTAATCTCACCAATACACCAACTC
>JAWDGP010003170.1:0-17500 GCA_033675545.1 Elysia crispata | reverse complement strand
CTCTATTAATCTCCTGCTGTCTACATTCTCTGACCCTTAATAAATTATCTCTCTTGTTAACTCTCTCTACTTTTCTTTGATCCTGCCCCCCCCCCCCCCCCCCCCCCCAAAAAAAAAAAAATAAAAAAAAAAAAAAAAAAGAACCCCTCTCTCTCCTTCAACCCTGTCTCCCCTCTCCACCCTATATTTCTCTCTTTTTTACTGTTCCCTGTCTCCCCTCTCCACCCTATATTTCTCTCTTTTTTACTGTTCCTCTTCACCACTCGTGCTCCTTCCTCTTTCTCCAGCTTTCTTTCCCTCTTCTCGTACCCTCTGTGTTTTTATTCTTGTTAATCTAAAAAAACACCACACACAATGAAGTTTCCTTTATAAAACACGTCTGTGTATTGGGAATAATTCTCTATTCTCTAACGTCTCACATGTCTTCCCGAGCTGTTACGTGGATATCTCACTTCTATGAAGCCATAAGCAAACCTTTGACGCTATCGAGGAAATGGTATAAAACGTCACGGTTTGACACGGTTTGACCAAGCGGTCATATAATTTTGCACTGCCTGAACATTCCAAATCGTTAACACCATTTGACCCTTTCTATCTTTACAATCGCGTGGATTTACAGCCAAACACTGCAAAAAAGATCTAACAGAACTGACAGAAATAACCGGAAAAGTGTTTACAGTGCTTAGTTATTTAATCTGTTCTGCGCCATCTTGTCAGCTTCGGTAATTTCAAACTGAATGTTTTCCTGTAATAGGCCGCATAATAGCAAATATCTCCTGATAAACGCTCGTTTTGATAACTCTATAGACACAAACATTACGGGTAAGTGGGTAATTTTTGTGCGAAAATTGTAGTGTATGGAGTCAGCACTTTCTACAGTAATTGTTATCTGTTGCATGCACTCGCTCTAAACAAGCTAATTTGTCTACAAATTGAGACTCCCCCTCCCTTTTACACACACACACCTTTCGCCAACGCCTCCCCCCTCACATACACACACACATACACACCAGTAGCTTGGGTGCCAGATAGTTCAGCCTGTATGGCGCTGGGCGAAGGTTCGAATCCTGACTTTGGCTATCTGAGATCTTCCCCATCCAGCCCGACCCTGAGGCTTGTCGGAGCCCAGCAGGTTACTGCGATATTGTACTTAGTCGTTCCCGTTGGGATTGAAAGTTAGTAGTTGTAGTGTACCTGTTCTATATATACTAGTTGTAGTTTAACTGTTCTATGCATGCTAGTTGCAGTTTACCTGTTCAATGCATACAAGTTGTATTTTACCTGTTCTATGCATACTAGTTGTAGTGTACCTGTTCTATGTATACTAGTTGTAGTTTACCAGTTCTATGCATGCTAGTTGTATTTTACCAGTTCTATGCAAACTAGTTGTATTTTACCTGTTCTATACATACTAGTTGTATTTTACCTGTTCTATGCATACAAGTTGTATTTTACCTGTTCTATGAATACTAGTTATATTTTACCTGTTCTATGAATACTAGATGCGGTCTTATAAAGGTTAAATCGCCTGGAGAGGGTGCAGGGTAAAAAATCAACCAGCCTAACCCTACTCTCATCATCAGCTGGCCTGAACAAAATAATATTGATACTACTAGAATCGGCTTAGAGTGCAGGATAATATAACCAATCAAACAAACAAGTCACCAGTAGCTAGCCTGTAAAGGACCTCGTACAAGTATCGATACTAGAATTGGTGTTTTCGATATCGCGTCTCATCAAGATCGAGTACTGCAATGCTTAAAGCGAGATTCTGGGCCCAGCTGGTAGCCTTATGCGATTCTCCACGCCAGAGAAATGCGTGTGCGAGGCCGTGAGATCATGATGGTGATTGTGTTTTACTGACTGGGGCAGCTGTTGTCTGGGCATGCATGCTATCAGAGCTTCTGGTCCCACAGATCTCTTGTTCTTTGCTTGGCGAGAGTCACAAATTCTTCCCGAAGTGATCGTAGCTGGTGTAAAGCCTCTGTTGTGTTTTTAGTGTCTTTTCGAGATGGATATTGGTTCAGTAATTGTTCTGTACAGATGTTTATTGACAATTTTGTAATCGATGCCCTTCCATATCCTCTATAAATGTTGGTAAAATATCCTTCCAAGGGTATATTATCAGGTTTTGGTGTGTATTATACGTGAAAAAATTCATTCGTGTTATTTCATACTAAGCACTTTTTCCATGATCTAATTTAGTAAAACAATTCTTTCTTCTTAAGAGCTCGTGCGTCCTTATTTTCTGGCATCAGTTTATCAGAGTATGACACAGGGAGACTATGGTGTACAAAAGACTTCATTACTGTTGTCTGTTTGCTCCGACTCTCCTCACGTGTTTTTAATGTTTCTGATCGGTTTTCTTTACGCATCTAAGGGAATTCGTTTGTGTCGTACATCTCACGTATATCAATCTCTTAAAGGCGGTTTTAATATTTTTCTTTAACAGAATGGACCTGAAGCTCTGAGGCATATACGATGGCCTCAGTCGTGCCGCGTCCCATGAATCACCCAGCTTGTAGACTTGAGTGACGTCATGGACCGGCAGAAGCCAACGTTCGACCGTGACGAGATGACTGGAGTTGCTGACGTCCGCGCAGCAAGCTATGGAATTGGAGAGGATTTCTCGAGATGAGAGACGGAACCGGGAAGTGGACCAGGTGGGTGTGCTGACCGGTGGCGACTAAATGGGTGTGGTGACCAGGTAGGTGTGGTGACGAGATGGTGACCAGGGAGTGGGTGTGGTGACCAAGTGGGTGTGGTGACCAGATGAGTGACCAGGTGGGGGTGGTGACCAGGTAGGTGTGGTGACCAGATGGTGACCAGATGGTGGTGGTGACCAGATGGTGACCAGGTGGGTGTGGGTACTGTCAGGACAACTCAACCGCGTGTCACCTTCCACGACGCCCTTACCTGACCCTGCGAGCTCTATGGCTTCTGCGCCTGCGCGGCACCCCTTCCCTCGCGCCTTGAAGAGGCGAGGCCCGCGGGGGCTGTCGTCCTGCCATGACCAGAGTGGACGTGGCCGCGCTCGCCTCGCTGTACGTGGACAGGCACTCCAGCTCGAACTGGTTGTACGCTGGACCAGACGACAGGAAAGAAAGGGCAAAATTAGCCGAGGCAGAAACAAATAGGGCCGGTAGCCAGAGGCCAAGGTTAGTCGTGGGAGAAATAGATGGGGAGGTAGTAAAGGTCAGGTAAGCCATGGCAGAAAAAATGGTGCCGGAATTAAAATTAATGTCAAGGTGCGCCGAGGTAGAAACAGGTGGGCTGATGGTAAAGATTAGCCGTGGCAAAAACAATGAGGCCGGAGGTAAGGTCAAGGTGCCTCTGATAGAAACAGGTGAACTACAAGGCGGTAACGGCCGAGGTTAGCAGTGGTAGAAAGATGAGCCTGTAGTAAAAGGTCAAGGTTAGCCGTGGCAAAAACAGAATGACCGGAAATAAAGGTCAAGGTTTGTAGATTAGGTTAGAGAAGGATGGAGATAAATTTATCTTATGTCTTAGTGAACTTTTGTTATAGCTGCAACTTATATCCGAAAGAAAAAATAGCTGTATCAACAATTTCGAAAAGCTTGTCAGTACCTAGAGCGATGGAAATACTGCTCAACTAGGAAAGACCTCAGTTAATGATTAAAACAACCGATTTATGGGAGAATATTGGAAATAAGCAGTTGGCTCACATCTGACGGAGAGTTCCCTGAAGTCCCCCGGGTCCTCAGAGCTAGGATCTTCCGGTGCATGAGGGAGGACCTCAGTCGGAGATCTTTCCACTGGCTTTCTCGTCTCCCAGCTGCTCCAGGGGCTGCACATCCAGCTCAACGGCTTTCTGGGCGGGGGAGGGAAGGATCATAGGTGAATATGAGGTAATACAGGGAGAGAGGTAAAAGGTGAACATAGGGGTTATGGGACGGAGAGGTTAAAGGTGAAAATAAGGTAGAGTGGAGTGCTAATTTTTAAAGAGTTGAACAGTTCAAACTTGTTCAGTATAAAGATTTTCATTTTTTTACTTGTTTATTATCACTCATTCTATCACTGTTCCTTGTCTATCACATTCATACCTATCATCTCTCTCTCTCTCCATCTCTCTCTCTCTCTCTCTCTCTCTCTCTCTGTCACTTTCACTGTTTCCCCACTCTCTCCATTTTTTATATTTCTATCTTTCTGACTCTCTCTCTCTTGCTATATCTCTTTCCATCTCACTCTATCTCTTCCCTTTGCCCTCAAAGCCTACAATGTCCACAATCAATTTTCCTTACTGTTCCAAAAAGCCACCAGGCCCCCATCTTTTCTCCTCAGATGTCATCTTCATCTTCTCTCTCTCTCTCTCTCTCTCTCTCTCTCTCTCTCTCTCTCTCTCTCTCTCTCTCACTCTCTCTCTCTCTCTCACTCTTTTTCTTCTCTCTCTCTCTCTCTCTCTGTCCACTTTCACTGTTTCCCACTCTCTCCATTTTTACTATTTCTATCTTTCTGACTCTCTCTCTTTTTATATCTCTTTCCATCTCACTCTATCCTCTTCCTTTCCCTCAAAGCCAACAATGTCCACAATCAATTCCTTACTGTTGCAAAAAACCTGTCCCCATCTTTTCTCCTCCAGATGTCGTCTTCATCTTCTCTCTCTCTCTCTCTCTCTCTCTCTCTCTCTCTCTCTCTCTCTCTCTCTCTCTCTCTCTCTCTTTCTCTCTCTCTCTCTCTCTCTCTCTCTCTCTCTCTCTCTCTCTCTCTCCCTCTCTCTCTCTCCTCCACCAATGACCTGTTCCAGAAAGCCCCTCAACCTCCTGTTCTCGTCACAGGTCAGCTTTGGTGATCCTCTCCCTCTGGGCAACGAACTCAAACTTTGTGGTTTTTCTTGGCGGACTGCCTGAGGGTAAGCTCGGACTCGCGACTCGTCACCTTTCGAGGTTTTCTCTTCAGCTTCGAATAATGATCTGAGGGCAGATGGTTCAAACACACGCGATGGTGGAGGGTTAGAGACTTATGGACGATATTAAGAGATAAGTAGGAACTTTACTATTCGTCGCAATCAGTACAAGCTATCTAAGGGAGATGGTTCAAACACACGCGATGGTGGAGGGTTAGAGACCATGGCCGGTAAGAGAGCAGTAGGAACTTTGCGATACATCGTAACCAGTACCATCTATCTATGAAGATTGCTCAAACACACGATGGTGGAGGGTTAGAGACCATAAGGCCGGTATTAAGAGATAAGTAGGAACTTTGACTTACGATACATCGTAACCGAGTACCATCTATCTAAGCCATCGTAACCAGTACCAGGAGATTGTTCAAACACACGCGATGGTGGAGGGTTAGAGACCATGGCCGGTATTAAAAGAGATAAGTAAGGCACGATACATCGTAACCAGTACCATCTATCTATGTAGATAGTTAAACGCGATAATTGGAGGGACATTACAAGAGACCATGGCCGGCTCTATTAAGAGATAAGTAAGAACTTTACGATACATCATGTAGTACCATCTATCTGGAATGGTTTAAACACGCGATAGTGGAGGTTAGAGACCATAGCCCGAGCAATGAGATAAGTAGGAACTTTACGTCATCACGCTTATTATTTATCCTCCTGCAATGGTTTAACTTGCGATGGTGGAGGTTAGAGACCATGGCCGGTATTAAGAGATAAAGTAGGAACTGCGACCATCGTAACCAGTACCATCTATCTATGGAGATGGTTTAAACACGCGATGGTGGAGGGTTAGAGACCATGGCCGGTATTAAGAGATAAGTAGGAACTTTACGATACATCGTAACCAGTACCATCTATCTATGAAGATTGCTCAAACACACACGATGGTGGAGGGTTAGAGACCATGGCCGGTATTAAGAGATAAGTAGGAACTTTACGATACATCGTAACCAGTACCATCTATCTATGGAGATGGTTTAAACACGCGATGGTGGAGGGTTAGAGACCATGGCCGGTATTAAGAGATAAGTAGGAACTTTACGATACATCGTAACCAGTACCATCTATCTATGGAGATGGTTTAAACACGCGATGGTGTAAGGCGAGAGATTAAGGCCGATTTTAATAGATGAGTACGAATATATAACGATGCATCGTAACCCATGCAAAAACACTGGCTTACGCAAGTTGATAGAAAATGTTACATTTACTTGTACAGCCCCTTAGGAAGTCTTCCAGCCCACCCTAAACGGTGAGATAAGGTTAGAGATTATAAGTTAATTTGGAGCAGATCTTTAAAAGTTTCTGAGAGGGGAAGGTAATTTACATTTATTTACAACAAAAATGGTTCTAAACTTTTTACAGTACGTTCCTCAAATCCAAGTATACAATGTGATTTCATCTCTCAAGCAACGAAACGTCGCCAAAAGAACTCTACGTATGATCCATCTATCCAAGTCTGTTATCAACCTTTAAAAATGAGTAATTAAGGCTAAACATTACAATGAGTGAAATGCTTATTTAAATTACTCTATTAGTTTTTCTTTACTTTAGGTTCATATAAGTATAAATATCATACCATATAATTATCAGTGGCAGTAGCTGACATCTTGACATGATCTGCTACTCTTCGTATATCATCAGTTTTTTATTTCAGGAGCAGTGGATCATCAAGTAACTCAAGGGTCAATCATTGAATAACAAAAAGTGAGACAAAAGAACTTCAATTTCCAACTTGTGCTGATCTGAGTCAGTTAAAAAGACCTTTCTTGATTTTTTTTTTCGTACATTAATTTTGTCCTTTTTATATTACTTGGTTCATTCTTCAATAACTCAAAAATTGGCATAATAGGCTATCAATTTCAATTGGGGAAAGAAAACCAAACTAAAATGGCCAAGGCTTAATGGTTTAAGAAAGACAACCAAGAATACTAAGAAGGCAACATTTTTATCGCAATTGCTTCCCTTAGATAACAGATTTCATCATTATGAAATCTGGCGACAGTGCACTTTTATTGCTTTGTTTTCCTTTTACTGTCTTACACACATGACGCAATAACAATGTCAACTTTAATCCCCTCACGTCTCTCTCTCTCTCTCTCTCTCTCTCTCTCTCTCTCTCTCTCTCTCTCTCTTTCTCACACATACACACACTCTCCATATTTCCTCCTTCACTCTACCCATCCATCATCCCTCTCACGCTTCTTTCACTCCCCTGTTATTGAGCTTTGCTCCCTTGCCCTCCTCCCCCTAGACTCTTCCCAGCGACTCACCTTTGGTAGAAAGACAAGGCACAGGGTGATGGTGGTGCAGAACACGATAAACAGATCGATGATGACAAAGCTCTGGGTCGGCCTGCCCTTGATGATGAACGAGGCGGCGGCGCCGCTGACACACATGATGACCACGTTATACTCAGACATCCCGATGTACTGAGAGTCGTTCAGCGCCGGGATGCTCACGTGACGTGTCTCCCACGCCAGGAAACTGCCGAACGCCTGCCAGGGGGAGGGAAGCACACAATAAATGATTGGAAGATCTGTTTGACCAGACTACCTTAAACTTAAGACCAGTGGATCTTAACCTTGATGGAGGTACCGAACCACACCAGTTTCATATGCGGATTCACCGAATCCAGCTTTAGTGAAAAATGAAAAAAATAAATTAATGATTTTTTTTTCAAATTCAAGACATAGATATGTTTTTTACTGGCCCTGCCGAACCCCTGAGATTGACCCACGAACTCCAAGGGTTCGATCGAACCCAGGTTAAGAACCACTGACTATGACCTTAAGTGTTACCCTCTGTATATAACCGGTAAAGATGATACTTTTATATCTCAAAACATTTGACCGAGGAAAGTAAAAAAAAGTAGCTTAAATTAGTGACAGAACTTTCTAAAGAACGAATTTGGAATTCTCTCAAACGTCATCATTTAATAACGGTTTTTTTATTGTGTTGTTGTTGTTGTTGTTGTTGTTGTTGTTGTTAGGTTTGTTTGTTTTATTTGTTTGTTTAATTATTTAAAACGTTTTATATAATTGAACACAGAATAATTTGCAAGTTTGGCCCAAAACGTTAGCTTTTCTAGGAATCAGAATGAATTTTATGGGCCTCGCTGCTAAATTGGTTCATTTTGAGATTTACAATTTTTGTAGAAATAGAAGTTAGGCAAAGTTTTATTAAGAAAACTTTCAAACAAGTTATATGCTACATGGTATTAGAAAACAGTGACATAGGGTGATTTCCTCTGCCCAGCTTGCAGCAATGTTGCAGAAAAAAAATATATAAAACAGCAAAGCTATGAGAAAGATACGAAGTAGCAAAACAAAAATCGTTGAAAATCACAAAAATCCAATAAAGACAGTTTAGCAAGAATACAGAAAATCAGGTTTGATTTAGTCTATTCTTTTTTTTATTTTAGGGATCTCTCTTACTAAATTCTACTTAGTTACTATAATAACTATTATAATGAATATATTTAAAAACTCTGCTAGTTGGCAATGTTTTTTTTTTTTTGTTTTTTCATACTGGTATTGCAAAATACCCATACCGTCAAAAAAGTGTACAAATGTGACAAATATTTAAAGAGTAAAAATGTTCTCTCGAAATCAGAAGTGAAATATTAGTCTATCTGGGGAAATCAGACAATCTGTAGAGTTGTTAGTGATTGATGTTAGAAAAGATATCATCAAAGATTGGAAGCCAAAGATCACATTAGCCATAGGAGCACAAAAGCTAATCTATCTGTCTGTTAAATTGTTTGTTTAACGTTGTTTTATCCAGCGCCGGTTTTGCGCAAATTCAGATTGACAAAGATTTTGTAAGACAGAAATATCTGATGAGTTATTAGCTTCAGCAGTTAAAAAAGATCTTTAAAATCATGTAAACAAGAAGACAAATAAAAAGGCTAGCAATGTAGTCAAGAATCTGGAAACTAGTGCACAAGATACCCTTTTCAGATCAATGGACACAATATTTCATCACCTTCTGTTGTTGATGCATATCGGATGTCATAAAGTATTTGCTTCTCTTTGCGATAGCTTTATTGGTCTGAAAATTGGAATATGAATCCACTGAGCCTAAAAGTGATATCAATTTCTATTGCAACAAGATAACATGCCATATCTTAATAGAGAGATAAATATTCTAAATGCCCTGACAACTCGCGATCAGATATCAACACACAACAAGCAGAACCTCTTGTGTTTTGACAGCTCCGCTGCCAGACAACAATCTAAACCCCTATCGTTGCTGACATTCTGAGGATCCTAGCAGTCGAAAATATCAGCGGTTGTTTCCTTTGTTGCTGTCGTCAGCCATGATGGCTGTCTTGTTGACATGTTGATATGTTGATATGCTGATAACGTCCATTCTCTGAGATGGCCTCCTCCCCCACCCCAGTTCAGATCGCTTGTGGCCGCGCTGATACCTCACATCGTATCCAGATAGTATCTCTCGAAGAAAACAGCGTTTATATGTGGTTGACTAGTGTCGCGAAATCAAGCGTCATATCAGCATTATCATCCTGCTATTGTTTCAATCCCTACTAATGACTGCATTATAGGGTAGTCTGGTGGGCGTGTGTACATGTGTACATTTTTTTGTATGTTGTGGAATGTTTCTTTGTGGTTTATGTGTATTTCATTTGTTTTCCGACAGTAAAAACAATAAGCAAACGTTAAAAACTCCTGAACCAAAATTTTTCAGCGAGGGTTTTTTTATGTTTGAGAGATGTAAGAATACCGTGTAGATGCTTCAACTTTGAATATCTAAGATAGGAAATAAAATGACTCTAAAGGTATTTTTAGCTTTTCCAAATTATTATTATTATTATTATTATTATTATTATTATTATTATTATTATTATTATTATTATTATTATTATTATTATTATTATTATTATTATTATTATTATAACTAACATTATAATTATTAAATCTTATACTACGCGGAATATTTTCAAGAACTGTTGTCAGATCACAGGGTAACGATGATCAACAAAGTAGGATCAGCACAAACCGGAAGTGGTCACTCTTTGATCGTGCCACTGTCAGGACTGTGGCGGTGACCTTCCTCGGTCAGTTTGACAGCAATGTCCGAGCAGTGCATCTATACTTCTGATGCCTGACCAGGAAGAGGGACCAGATGGTGAGCCCTGGTCAGTCCTGACCCAGCTATTGATTTCACATGTGTCCACACAGACTGGCCTTGTCCTTGGATCTAACCGAAGACCGAAGCCATGTAACATCGATAATGGCTGGACTTCGTCTCACAAAATGACACGATTCGACTGCCCGCTTGATCTTGCGATGTGCACATCCGTTTCTCCACAGGTTTCGCCTCGAGTCTGAATTAGTTACACAGTTTTGCAGTCCACAACGGAATCAGCCAATACTCAAGTTTTGGTAACAAAAGAAGGCGGAAAAAAATATTGAGAAGCTAGATCTAGTAAAGAACAAAGGGACATAACCGCTCTCACTGGATTTTATAATAAAGTGAGCTCTGAATTAATGTTGCACCTATTTGTTTCATTCCAGAGCCTGTCTCTCCTCTTGCTCTTATCTTCTCTCTCAACAGGTCTCAGCATCTCCGGGCTAGCTTCACGTATTCTAATTTTTTTTCAATATTATAATGTTGCTCTCCCCATCCCTAGACCCTCTTTCTCTATCTATTTTTCTATTCTTTCTATCTCTCTTACCTCTCTCTTATCTCTGATTCCTTTCTCTCCCTCCCTCTCTCTCTCTCTCTCTCTCTCTCTCTCTCTCTCTCTCTCTCTCTCTCTCTCTCTCTCTCTCTCTCTCTCTTCTCTTCTCTTTTCTTGATAGGAAAGATGTTAACGAGCAACTTCCAACTGCTTTCCAGTAAGATTTTATATATTCATCTTGCACTTTATGCGCCACAAATTAATTATATTAAGTTTTTTCTAGCAGTCCTTATTACTACCCACAATCTATAACTCATTCATACACACACTCAAGAATCCAATGGCTTCAGAGACGTATGTTTAAACATGTTTCCCCAGTTTTTAACCCATTGCTTCAAGAAATAGTACAAGATAAGACTTCTGCCTCTGCCACCATGCTATGTCTTCTGGCCTAACAAACTTTGAACTTGTGGCAAAATGTCGCCACAAATCACTCGAGGGCTGTCCTAATCGACAGTCTAGACGAGATTAACTGTTTACCGAGATCAAGATTGTCATCGAGTTTAAAATAGGTGCCTCGTAATGACTAGGTGTGAAGGAAAAATTACAAAATTTTCTAAAGGTGCTTCAAGAAGCAAAAAACATTTATGTCTGTTTCTCTCAAAACATGGCAATAAAAAAAAGAAAAAATGATACTAATTTTATCGTTCCATCCTGATAAGTAGTTCAGCTGTCGATATGGTTGACAAATATCGCTGGTACAGTCTCCAGAACTGTGTATAAATACCACGGGTTGAAGTCTTTTCCACTTAGTCTAGATTTACGAGCAGCAATTATTTTGTTTGCTTTTTTGTGCTCGGATCTGGATGTAGGATGAAATGCTTCCAGAGACAATTAATGGTGAGGATAACCGTCTCAGAGAACACTTTCTAGTGTTTGCTCAAGGCTTCTAGACCTAAAGAAGATTTTTTTCCCCCGTCGATCTAGAAATGGTTAACAGACGGGTAAGTTAAAAAGTGATTAGAAAGGAAAGATGATGTGAACTAGTCTCATGAATACTGTATTTAAAGCGATGAAAAGGATCAACACCCCCCACCCCCCAAAAAAAAAAAAAATTACCACCAACTGCCACACCCATTCCCTTTTCCAAGGTCTTTTCTCATCCCTCTCTACGTTTTCTAATCGTTCTCAAACTTTTCTACCTTCTTTTAAAATTGACACCAAACCATCCATACGCTGTGAACATCACTGGAAATAGTTCTATAGGGTTAGCATTGAGACTGGTAATAAATATCTATAATTTTATAATCAGTTCGAAAGTTTTTGTCAGAGTTTATTATCCTAGTTTTAGGACAAAGTAAGAAGCCGCGGTATTAGGGGAACTTGGAAAACCATTCGGTCGGTGAAACATTTTGATATTCCTATTAGAGTGGAGCTGCTGACAAAAACCCTAGCTAGCCAATAATGTGTGCTTTATATGCTTCATGGAGGGAATAAGGTATGCAAGGAGCTTCACAGTAGTTGCTACTGAAGTTTATAGTTTTTATCTAATCATAGGCTGCCCTTGAGGAAACTTCATTTATTTCATACTCAAAGCATTTGTTACCGACGTAAGACGCGCTGTTATAGAAATATATAGACCTATTTGTTTATAGGTTGAATTGGCTCGTCCACAGCACGTGACCCTCAATCTTTTCATTTATCAAACTAACCCCCGTTAGGCAGACATGAAGGCCTAAACTCACCTACTTACGATGTGGGGCTCGAGTCCGCTAGGAACAGCCTTTTGAATATCAGGGTGGACGCTCTAAACCCACAGCCACCTGCTCTCCTGGATAAGTCTAAAACCTAAAAGCCAGGCGTGTTGGCTGTTGGCGAGTGGGTCTCGGTACTTAGCCTCCATGACATAACTAAACCCTTCTATCTTTAACCCTTTACTGTGACGCATGCGTGAAAATTGTTTGGTCAGACGGCATAATATCCCCCCGGACTGTCTGTCCCAAGTCACTCCTTCCTCTCTCTTCTCCTCCCTTAAAGTACACCAGGTCAGGTCACCACTAATATCCCGCTGGACTCTCTGTGTCCTTTGTGCCCTCCACTTCTCCCTCTCTCCTCCCTGTCCTTCATTTCTCCACCTCCCTTAAAAGACACTCACGTGAGTTTGTGTATTTTTTCTGGTCACTACTTATATCCCGCGGAACTTTATGTCCTCTGTCTTCCCTCACCCTACCCCCCTCTTTCTCTCTCTCTCTCTCTCTCTCTCTCTCTCTCTCTCTCTCTCCCTCCCTCTCTCTCTCTCTCTCTCTCTCTCCCTCCCTCCCTCTCTCTCTCTCTCTTGTCTCCTTCCTCTCTCTCCTTCTCTCATCTCTCTCTCTCTCCTCCTCTCTTTTCTCTCTTGTCCCCTCTCCCCCCCACACCCCTCCTCCGTCCTCTTCGCTTCCTCCACCTTTCCAGTTTACGTCAGTCTGCCCCCACAAGAATCCTCCAAAAACTTCGATCCTCTATTGCCGAGGGTCTCTGCAGAGAGGGAGCGAGAGAGAGAGAGAGAGAGAGAGAGAGAGAGAGAGAGAGAGAGAGAGACGGATAGACTGAGACAGATAGATATAGAGAAATATAGAAGGATATGGAGACATAGATAGGGAGAGAGGAAACCAGGCTGGCAGTTATAAAGAAAGAAAGATAGAATGACAAAAATGAGAGAAAGAGATGGAGATGGAAGAAGAGAGGTAAAATAGGAAAGGAAATACTCACAGAGAAACAAAGAGGAAAATGATGATAAAGAATAAATAGTTAGAAGAACTAGAAATAAACATGCTGAAAAAAATGGTAAAAGAGAGATAAAGAGATAAAGAGCCCTAGGATGACAGATTACTATATATTACAGCAACTGAAAGAGGCTGAAAACAATAACAAAGCATTGAAAGAGAGGGCAAAACATGTAACAACTTTATGGAGATTTCCAAACTCAAGGAAACACAGCTCGATCACAAGGTGCCCCTCCCAACATCCTCTCTCTCCAACTTTCATTCCCCCTCCTCATAACCCAACTTTCATTCCCCCTCCTCATAACCCATCTTTCATTCCCCCTCCTCATAACCCATCTTTCATTGCCCCTCCTCATAACCCATCTTCCCCCCCCATACACACACACCCAGGACGGCAGCGGCCTCTCTGCCTGGAGTCACGTGATGAATGATCAATCTGATTATCTCCCGGCTTACATGATCAATGTTATGATTATGTCCCCTGACTTGGGCAGTCACAACACGGGTCACCAGACAGCAGTGATGAATGTCGGGGACCCTCTCCGGTTCCTCTCGGAATTTCTGCGGTTTCTTTCGGTCCCTTGCGGATCTCCTCTTACCGATCTGAGCGTTAGCGCGATTTGATTGTTTGCTCAGCGGTAGAGTTTGGGCAATGCTCCTCATCTAAACCGTTGGGTGAGAGCTAAAACTTGCAGTCGCCATCAATTTAGGTTTTAACTAGCGGTAGTATAGTAAATTTTTCCATCTCTGCCTTTATATTTTTTCTACTGGTGCTGATATTTATTGGTTGCTATTATTATAGCTGTTAGTGGGGCCGGGTTGAGAGTTTTAGTGGTACTGATATGTGAGGTAGTAATGATTACAGTAGAGGTGATGATGAAATGGTTATTTTGATGGTGGTAGTGGTGCTGGTAAAATGATTTGAAAATGGACGCAGTCGAGAAAATGTTGATGCCGTAGGGGTGGTGCTTTGGATAAATGAAGTAGTTGCCATATCTGTGATGATGTCGGTGGTGGTGATGATAATAGTAGTTAAAGTTAAGAGGTGTTGAGGACAGTTTACCTGGAGAGAAAGTGTCACTTAGTATTTGCCTGGTGCAACACATCTAATTCACAAACGGAGAATGAGACTAGGTGGGTTTTGTGTGGTCAAACAATGACATCAGTGTTTCAAAGAGAAGTTTACAAAAGAAAGTGAAAGTACTGCTCTATTAAATGATGAAAAAGCTTTAATTGATTCAGACTTACATTTTGTTATCAGTGTGGCAGTCAAACAATTGTCTGGAAAAACTCATTCCTTTTCATTGGTCCCCCCCCTCCTCTCTCTCTCTCTCTCTCTCTCTCTCTCTCTCTCTCTCTCTCTCTCTCTCTCTCTCTCTCTCTCACACTCCCTCTCTCTCTCTCTCTCTCTCTCTCTCTCTCTCTCTCTCTCTCTCTCTCTATCTTTCTCTTCTCCTTCTATTTCTCACCCTCTTTTGCTAACGTTCTTCATTGTTCTTTATCCATTTCTATATTTCATTCTCTTGTTCTCTCTCGAGTATCCTCTCCCTCTCTTTACGTCCATACATCTTCCCAGAAGGCCATTGACCGGTTCATTACCAGTGTTTACATCCGGTCAGAGTGTCACAAGTTCAGGTCAGTGCGTGTCGAGAGACAGTCATGGTATTCTACACCGGTCAGTGCTGGTTAGTCCAACACCAAACGGCTACCAACTTTTGTGGCCAAGTATGTTACCAACTCAACATTAGAAGGCCCTTGTTTCTTACAGATAGCTCTAGATTTGCTGGCTATAGCCGCTGGACTCACCAGTAGAAGGCCCTTGTGTCACACAGATAGCTCTAGATTTCCCGGCTATGGCTGCTAAACTCACCAGTACAAGACCGTTCTGTCTCACAAATAGCTCAAGACTTCCCGGCTAAAGCCGCTAGACTCACCTGTACAAGACCGTTCTGTCTCACAGATAGCTCAAGACTTCCCGGCTAAAGCCGCTAGACTCACCTGTAGAAGACCGTTGTGCCACAGATATCTTTAGATTTCCCGGCTATAGCCGCTAGATTTACCAGTAGAAGACCGTGGTGTCAAACAGATAGCTCTAGATTTCCCGGTTATAGCCGTTTGAGTCACCAGTAGAAGACCCTTGTGTCACACAGATAGCTCTAGATGTGCAGGCTAGAGCTGTTAGAATGACCGAACCCTTGTGTCATACAAATAGCTCTAGATAGCTCTAGATTTCCCTGTTATAGCCGTTTGAGTCACCAGTAGAAGACCCTTGTGTCACACAGATAGCTCTAGATTTCCCTGTTATAGCCGTTTGAGTCACCAGTAGAAGACCCTTGTGTCACACAGATAGCTCTAGATTTCCCTGTTATAGCCGTTTGAGTCACCAGTAGAAGACCCTTGTGTCACACAGATAGCTCTAGTTTTCCCGGCTATAGCCGCTAGACTCAACAGTAGAATACCGCTGTGACACAGATAGCTCTAGATTTCCCTGTTATAGCCGTTTGAGTCACCAGTAGAAGACCCTTGTGTCTCACAGATAGCTCCAGATTTCCCGGCTATAGCCGCTAGACTCAACAGTAGAATACCGCTGTGACACAGATAGCTCTAGATTTCCCTGTTATAGCCGTTTGAGTCACCAGTAGAAGACCCTTGTGTCACACAGATAGCTCTAGATTTCCTGGCTATAGCAGCTAGACTCACCAGTAGAATACCGCTGTGACACAGATAGCTCTAGATTTCCCGGCTATAGCCCCTAGACTCACCAGTAGAAGACCCTTGAGTCACATAGATAGCTCTATATTTCCCGGCTATAGCCGCTAGACTCACCAGGAGAAGACCGTTGTGTCACACAAATAGCTCTAGATTTCCTAGCTATAGCCCCTAGACTCACCAGTAGAAGACCGTTGTGTCACAGAAATAGCTCTAGATTTCCGGGCTATAGCCGCTAGACTCACCAGTAGAAGACCCTTGTGTCACACAGATAGCTCTAGATTTCCCTGTTATAGCCGTTTGAGTCACCAGTAGAAGACCGTTGTGTCTCACAGATAGCTCCAGATTTCCCAGCTATAGCCGCTAGACTTAACAGTAGAATACCGCTGTGACACAGATAGCTCTAGATTTCCCTGTTATAGCCGTTTGAGTCACCAGTAGAAGACCCTTGTGTCACACAGATAGCTCTAGTTTTCCCGGCTATAGCCGCTAGACTCACCAGTAGAAAACCGCTGTGTCACACATATAGTTCTAGATTAACCAGTTGTAGCCGCTAGACTCACCAGTAGAAGACCCTTGTGTCAAACAGATAGCTCTAGATTTCCCGGCTATAGCCGCTAGACTCACCAGTAGAAGACCGTTGTGTCAAACAGATAGCTCTAGATTTCCCGGCTATAGCCGCTAGACTCACCAGTAGAAGACCCTTGTGTCACACAGATAGCTCTAGATTTCCCGGCTATAGCCGCTAGACTCACCAGTAGAAGACCCTTGAGTCACACAGATAGCTCTAGATTTCCCGGCTATAGCCGCTAGATTCACCAGTAGAAGACCGTTCTGTCTCACAGATAGCTCAAGACTTCCCGGCTAAAGCCGCTAGACTCAACAGTAGAAGACCCTTGTGTCACACAGATAGCTCAAGACTTCCCGGCTATAGCCGCTAGACTCACCAGTAGAAGACCCTTGTGTCACACAGATAGCTCTAGTTTTCCCGGCTATAGCCGCTAGACTCACCAGTAGAAGACCCTTGTGTCACACAGATAGCTCTAGTTTTCCCGGCTATAGCCGCTAGACTCACCAGTAGAAGACCCTTGTGTCACACAGATAGCTCTAGTTTTCCCGGCTATAGCCGCTTCAGAGCTCACCAATAGAAGACCGTTGTGTCTCACAGATAGCTCTAGTTTTCCCACGGCTATAGCCGCTTAGACTTAACAGTAGAAGACCACCGCTGTGTCACACAGATAGCTCTAGATTTCCCTGTTATAGCCACTTAGACTCACCAGTAGAAGACCACTTGTGTCACACAGATAGCTCTAGGGTTTTTCCCGGCTTCAATAGCCGCTAGACTGCAATGTAGAAGACCGTTGTGTCTTTTTTCACAGATAGCTCTAGATTTCCCAGCTATAGCCGCTAGACTCACCAGTAGAAGATCGTTGTGTCACACAGATAGCT
>JAWDGP010003167.1:217500-245227 GCA_033675545.1 Elysia crispata | reverse complement strand
TTACGTATTGCTACTGCCTAAAGGGCACAAAGAGAACAGTTAAAACATGTCGCATAAAGCCTTGTGTATTTCTAGATCCTTTTAAATGCTCGTAATCTGGTAGGTCTAAACAACGGACAGCGGTAAGGCGGCGCACCTTTGGACAAGTCTGGTGAAGATTTATGGCCTTATAAAGACCGTTTACAAGAATCTTTGAGATCATCAAGTGTCATATTATGGCATAATGATGATAATGTATTAATTTACAGATCAAAATGTTTCCTTAATTTGTCAAAGCCTATGCCCATTACGTAATTTAGACTGATCTCCAAATTAAGGAAGTTTATTAATAATAAAGAGCGGGACATCCGTCAGATGAAGTCAGCACGAACGAGGCTCAGACATAATTGCTGTTGAATTGTATTGTTCTTTGTTCGCTTCAAAGTCTAAGAACTCAACATCAAGAATTACCCAACTTCATTTATTTAGATCTCATAAAATTGATGTTTGTCATAACAAATGTATGGAAATTAGAAATAGTGGAAGGGGATATTTGTTGATGCATCCCATATTAAAGAAAATTTAAAGGAGGTAGTAGTAGCAGCTAGTTGCAATAGTGCCAGTGGCAGCTTTTGGCAGCAGTAGCAGCAGCAGATAAGCAGCAGCAGCAGCAGTAGCAGCAGTAGCGGCAGCAACAGCAACAGCAACAGCAACAGCAACAGCAACAGCAACAGCAGCAGCAGCAGCAGCAGCAGCAGCAGCAGCAGCAGCAGCAGCAGCAGCAGCAGCAGCAGCAGCAGCAACTAGCAGCAGTACGCCAGCAGCGGCAGCAGCAATAGCAGCAGCAGCAGCAGCAGCAGCAGCAGCAGCAGCAGCAGCAGCAGCAGCAGCAGCAGCAGCAGCAGCAGCTTTCAGCAGCAGCAGCAGCAGCAGCAGCAGCAGCAGAAACAATCAGCACACAGCCAGCAAAGGCAGCAGCAGCAGCAGCAGCAGCAGCAGCAGCAGCAGTAGCAGCAGCAGCAGCAACCTGGAAGCACCAGCAGCAGCAGCAGCAGCAGCAGCAGCAGCAGCAGCAGCAGCAGCAGCAGCAGAAGCAGCAGCAGCAGCAGCAGCAGAACAGCAGCAGCAGCAGCAGCAGCAGCAGCAGCAGCAGCAGCAGCAGCAGCAGCAGCAGCAACAGTCCAGCAGCAGCAGAAACACCAGCACACTTGTCCTCGTTGGCAGCCTTGGCAGCAGCAGCAGCAGCAGCAGCAGCAGCAGCAGCAGCAGCAGCAGCAGCAGCAGCAGCACCAGCAGCAGCAAGGCAGCCTTGGCAGCAGCAGCAGCAGCAGCAGCAGCAGCAGCAGCAGCAGCAGCAGCAAGCAGCAGCAGCAGCAGCAGCAGCAGCAGTCCCAGCGGCAGCATACTGCTCTTGGCAGCAGCAGCCGCAGCAGCAGCAGCAGCAGCAGCAGCAGCAGCAGCAGCAGCAGCAGCAGCAGCAGCAGCTCTGCAGCAGCAGCAGCAGCACAACATGTGTTCTCAGCAGCATCAGCAGCAGCAGCAAGGTTCTCAGCAGCAGCAGCAGCAGCAGCAGCAGCAGCAGCAGCAGCAGCAGCAGCAGCAGTCCCAGAAGCCAGCCTTTGCGCTGCTGGAGTGCTGCGGCCAAGAAGCAGCAGCAGCAGCAGCAGCAGCAGCAGCAGCAGTCTGCTGCTGCCAAGCAGCAGCAGCACCAGCAGCAGCAGTCCCAGCTGCAAGGCAGCCTTGGCACCAGCAGCCCGCAGCAGGAAGCAGCAGCAGCAGCAGCAGCAGCAGCAGCAGCAGCTGTAGCTGCTGTTGTTGTTGCTAAGCAGTAGCAGCAGCAATCAGTGGGCTTGCTGCTGCTGCAGGTAAGGCCTAGAGAGCCAGGAAGCAGCAGCAGCAGCAGCAGCAGCAGCAGCAGCACCGCAGCAGCAAGCAGCAGCAGCAGCAGCAAGCCAAGCAGCAGCAGCAGCAGCAGCAGCAGCAGCAGCAGCAGCAGCAGCAGCTCTGCAGCAGCTGCAGCGCAGCAGCAGCCATAGTACCGCAGCAGCAGCAGCAGCAGCAGCAGCAGCAAGTGGCAGCAAGGCAGCAGCAGCAGCAGCAGCAGCAGCAGCAGCAGCAGCAGCAGCAGCAGCAGCAGCAGCAGCCAAGTCGGTAGCCTCTGCTGCTGTTGCCAAGCAGCAGCAGCAGCAGCAGCAGCCAAGCAGCAGCAGCAGCAGCAGCAGCAGCAAAGCAGCAAAGCAGCAGCAGCAGCAGTCAGCAGTAGTAAAGTGTACAGTGGCAGCAGCAAGTGCAGCAGCAGCAAGCAGCGCCAGCAGCAGTCCCAAAAGCAGCAGCAGCAGGGCAGCAGCAGCGCCAGCAGCCCCAGCAGCAGTCCAGTGCGCAGCGGCAGCAGCAGCAGCAGCAGTGCAGTAGCAGCAGTAGTAGTAGTAGTAGCAGCAGCAGCAGCAGCAGCAGCAGCAGCAGCAGCAGCAGCAGCGCAGTTGCAGCAGCAGCAGCCCGGCAGCAACATGGCAGCAGCAGCAGCAGCAGCAGTGCAGCAGCAGCAGCAGTGGCAGCAGCAGCAGCAGCAGCAGCAGCTCTTGTGCCAGCAGCAGCAGCAGCAGCAGCAGTTGCAGCAGCAGCGCCAGCAGCAGCAGCAGCAGCACCATTTCACGCTGTTGGGTAGCAGCAGCAGCAGCAGCAGAAGCAGCAGCAGCAGCAGCAGCAGCAGCAGCAGCAGCAGCAGCAGCAGCAGCAGCAGCTAAAGCAGCAGCAGCAGCAGCAGCAGCAGCAGCAGCAGCAGCAGCAGCAGCAGCAGCAGCAGCAGCAGCAGCAGCAGCAGCAGTAGCATCAGTAGTAGCAGCAGCAGCAGCAGCAGCAGTAGTAGTAGCAGCAGTAGCAGTAGTAGTAATAGTAGTAGTAGTAGTAGTAGTAGTAGTAGTAGTAGTAGTAGTAGTAGTAGTAGTAGTAGTAGTAGTAGTAGTAGTAGTAGTAGTAGTAGTAGTAGTTGTAGAAGTCGTAGCCTTATAGTAGTGGTATTAGTACAAGTAGTACTAGTATGAGGAGGGGGAGGAGGAATAAAAGTCGTATTAAGAGCAATTGTTATTGCATAAAAGCTGTAATAAACCAAAGGCAAGTATTAGTATCTAGATCTAGGATATTTTTTTTTTATGAAAGCGATAATGCTTTTTTCTGGACAGAACGCCAATCTAAATTTACCAAGGACATGATTTAAGATTGCCCATAGAGCGCAAGTAAACCTCAGGAAGATAATTCTTGATAATATATTACTTTTGTCTTAAAACTGTGTTAGATTTACGTATAGATCTGTTCATGTAAAAGAAAATAACTGCGATTAAACTCTGGACAAGATCTTGTTAAAGCCAAATGACATCTTGGTTATCTAATCTATGTCAATAACACGAATTGTACATGAAATAAATAAAAAAAAAAAACGGAGCTCATCTCGTAAAACGAATTCTGCTTTTTTTTTTCTTTGCCAGTGCGCAAATATTGGGTTTGCTTTTTTCGGTGCTTAAATTTACCAAACAAGCTGGAAACCTCATTCTACGAACGGGACTATAGTGCCGATTTGCGGAGCCTGGGGTGCGTCTGTGTATTAAATAGGCTTTTTGGTATTGCTATCTATCCATTTATTTAAATTAACCAGATATAGGCCTCCACCTACCCATATTTAGCAATTATCTAGATATCTCGATTATTCTTATTCTAAACACAAAATTTAGATAAACGACTTAAATCCTTTTGGAATAAAAGAAATCGGCTAGTTCTGTACTTTCCCATTATGTTATATTAGAAAGCTTTGAATTTTCACATTACGTTAACAAAAGTGCACTGCCTTTCTCGGTAAGATGGTCCTTATTTTTCGCTTAGCTCCATTACATATAGAAGAAACAATGTGGTTCTGACTTTTTCTAGGTAAAGAATACCATATTTGTTTCACTCACCCTTGGAGCCGTCTTATATAGAATAAAATGAATTAGAAAGTAAATGTACATTATAGCGGAAATACGTTGCATGAAGCTTTGTTCTCTAGGAATAGACATAAGGCTCTCTTGTTAAAATTATTCTCAATAAATTTCATCGCAAATCCTGTGAGTACAAAAAAATATCACCGCTTAAGTACTAGGATATTTTTAAACAGCCCGGCATACTGTATGTATGGAACGAAATGAAGATCACTTGACCCAGGTAACCTTAATAAAGCTTATCATATTTCATAGAAAGACAGATATAAGCATCACTAGACCTATTTAATCCAGCAAAATCTCATCATATTTTCTCTATGAACAGATATAAACATCCCTTGACCAAATAAATACTACTACAGCTTATCAATATTTCTCTATAAACAGAAATAAATATCCTCTGAACAAGTTAATTCAACTACAGGTTATCATTTTTTCCTCTACACACAGATATAAACATCCCTTGACCAAGTTAATCCTACTACAGCGTTATCAATATCTACTCTATAAAAAGATATAAAACATCTCTTGATCAAGTCAATAATATAAACATCCCTTGACCAAGTTAATCCTACTACAGCTTATCAATATCTCCTCTATAAAAAGATACAAACATCCCTTGATCAAGTTAATAATATAAACATCCCTTGATCAAGTTAATCCTACTACAGCTTATCGATATTTCCTCTATAAACAGATATAAACATCCCTTGACTAAACATTATAAACATCCCCTGACCAAGTTAATCCTACTATAGCTTATCAATATTTTTTCTACCAACAAAAAGATTCACTGACTTAAAAAACCTCAGAATTCAGTTTTTTACTTATATATAAAGATTCTTTACTTAAAACAATGATTCTTTGCTTTATAAAAACAAACAATAGGTCATCTTTACTTTACCAAGAAGAATCATAATCCCTTGATTCAGATAATTTCAACAAGAGCTGGTCAGTTTTACTTCACCAAATGAATTTAAGATCCCTTGACTCAGATTACCTCAACAACAGCAAATCATGTTTACTTCACCAAGAGAAATAATGATCCCTTCACTCATATAACCTCAACTTAGCTCATCAGTTATAATATTAATTCATGTCTGAGTTTATGACTTAGACTACGTTAACTGAGCTAGAAACACAAATCTCGTTACTTCAAGACTAACGATGTTCCAATCTTTTTTTCTGACTTAAAACGATAACCAATATCTTTGTAAGTTATTGTTTTTCAGTGCAATCACAGTTAATAATATTTTCCTAGTTGATTGTCAGAAGCCTTCTTTATATGTTGAACAGGTCTTTTCATCACAGAACATATATAGAGCCAAGGGTATAGTACATTTCATTTTAGCTTTAGATTGAGTAGAAAAAAAAGTTTGAGTGTAAGCGCTACCATAATGGTACTTTCACTCTACCTTACTTTTGCATTCACGCCAACAGCATTTAAAAAAAATTGGACGGTAAGGTTTTTTTCACCTCTTGAAGTATTAAAACTCACAGGGTATAACAGAAAAGTTACAGTAACTTAGCTGAGGTGCGCAACTATTGTGGACGGGAGAATTAAGTTTTGTCTCAGTCTGTGTCGTTATATCCATTGTTGTGGATGTCAACTATAGTCGTAATTGTTAGAGCTTTTGGCTGTGGATTTAGACTTTAGCCGTGATTGTGGCGTTTTCGCTATTGGTGGAGATGTCGCCTGTAGCAGTGATTGTGGCGTTATAGCAGTCGGTGTGAATATGGACTATAGATGTGATTGTGTCGTTATAGCTATTGGTGTGTATGTCACCTATAGCCGTGTTTGTATCCATATGTCGCTAGACGCGGACGTGCTTCGCTGCTACCTCCAGTCAGTTTTGGAGAATATGTGGTTTGGAAAGAACAACTCTAAATTGGATAATACATTCTTCATTGACTTGCGCTGCTGCTATTTGTGTTGATATTTCCACCCCTTTTAACACATCAGTACTTTCACCTCACCGCATCATTCACTCCGCACCGACACAGTTCTGCAGAAGAGCGATAGTGACCTTACATTTACTCACCCTAAACGAATTGGACCGAAAGTGTATGTGAAAGAAAAAGATTTAAAGAATCAGAGATGGAGAGAAAGAGAGAGAGAGAGAGAGAGAGAGAGAGAGAGAGAGAGAGAGAGAGAGACAGACAGACAGACAGACAGACAGACAGAGAAAGAGAGAGAGAGAGAGAGAGAGAGAGAGAGAGAGAGAGAGAGAGAGAGAGAGAGAGAGAGAGAGAGAGACAGACAGACAGACAGACAGACAGACAGACAGAGACAGAGACAGACAGACAGACAGACAGACAGACAGACAGAGACTGCAACGTTGTGTTTGAACCGAGCGGAGGGAAAGGATGGGGGAAGTCAAATTCCTGGGAGAATGTGGATGGATGTTAAACAGAGAGAGTGACTTTCTAAACGGCAGTGTTTGTCACATGCTGGTATGGGTGTTGCTGTTTACAAGACCCAGTGTGCAGGGAGTAGAGAGAGAGGAAGGAAGGAAGAAGGAGGTGTCTCTTCGAGCCGCTAACATGTCTATCGCCTGTTGAACTGAAAGGCGAGTAAAATCTGAGACTCACGACATCTCTCCTCGTCTGGCGAGTGCTGAGGACTGGTGGGGATTCTGCCTGCCGTCTCGCGCACCCTAAAACTAAACCCACGCGCATCGCCAGCCGCTCACAGCTAGAGAGAGAGAGAGAGAGAGAGAGAGAGAGAGAGAGAGAGAGAGAGGGGGGGGTGGATTCCACCAGCAGTGATATGTTTCTGGGGATGGGAGGCCAGACACAGTATGATCCTCTCTGATGCCGACTCTCGGACATTTGTCCAGCTGACATACAGTTTTAAATGGATCCAGAGAGAGGACAAGAAAAACACTAGTGCCATAGTACAGCAGTGCTGCCTTACAACTTACCTTTGGTCGGAGAGATATTCACGGTTTCCAAAACAACACAGCGCTGGATATCATCTATAGATGCAGCAGAAGCATCGGTTTCATTTTGATAATCGGTAAGTCTTTCTTGCAGGTTTATTACTGCTCTATATGAGAACACTATTCATTTGTGATCTGATACGATCTAATAGCACTGTACTTATACCATTGTATACTGTCACTACGAAACTAGAAAATAATTGTTTCAGAAAAGTGTTTCAAGTGATGCTGTTCCTACTGATACTCTTTCTCCCATACCTTCTACTACTACTGCTACTACTACTACTACTACTACTACTACTACTACTACTACTACTACTACTACTACTACTACTACTACTACTACTACTACTACTACTACTACTACTACTACTACTACTATAATTGCTCTTACTGCAGCAACAACAACAACAACAACTAAAATAATAACAACAACAAATATCGATTTTTATAATAATAATAATAATAATAATAATAATAATAATAATAATAATAATAATAATAATAATAATAATAATAATAATAATAATAATAATAATAATAATAATAATAATAATAATAATAATAATAATAATAAATATTTATTAAAAAAATAATAATAGAAGTAGTAATAAAAACAATAATATAAATAATAATAATAATAATAATAATAATAATAATAATAATAATAATAATAATAATAATAATAATAATAATAATAATAATAATAATAATAATAATAATAATAATAATAATAATAATAATAATAATAATAATAACAATAGCAATGATGATGATGATGATGATGATGATGATGAGGATGATGATGATGATGATGATGATGTTGATGATAATGATAATAATATTAATAATGACAACATAATAATAGTAGTAATAATGGTAATTGTTAATATTATTATTGATATTGATAGTAATAAAAAATATTCATAATTATTACAATTGATGATGATGGTATACTAACAATAGTATTACTACTACTACTACTACTACTACTACTACTACTACTACTACTACTACTACTACTACTACTACTACTACTACTACTACTACTACTACTACTACTACTACTACTACTACTACTACTACTACTACTACTACTACTACTACTACTACTACTACTACTACTACTACTACTACTACTACTACTACTACCACTACCACTACTACTACCACTACCAATATCACTACTACTTCTACTATTCAATCACTACCAGTAATATCTTATTTCGTCACATCTCCGACATTAGCTTTTATATTCCGGCACACTTACATTGCACCTTCATTGATTGATCGTTGGCAAACTTCTATGCTAAAACTCTACTGCTATTGCAATGTGTGTGAAATCTAATGGTATCGATCTTGAGAAATAATCATTTCAGTCTTAACGAGATTTATTGCCTCCTGCCGAAAGCTTATAGATCTAGTAATCTCCCTGATTAAAGCTTGTTTTTTTATTGTTATTTTCATTTGACTACAATGCTGGCTATATTAATAGCTTTCGCACAATTTTTACTGCCATAGACTGAAGAACAGAAGGAGTAAATGTTGTGTCTCAGATCGCAGCAGCTCATATTTGGTGTATTGCTAAATGTCGCTGTATTAGGTTGTATCTACTATGCTATAAAATTAGTTTCCCCTACTATCTAGAAATATGGCTGTATCTCGGTGTATGATGTTGTATCTGCTATGCTATAGAATACCCTGTCGAAATATCTAGAAAACATGGCTGCCTATCGGTGTATCGAGTTGTATCTACTATGCTATAGAATTACTTTGCCTATCTATCTCGAAAATATAGCTCTGTGGCGCTGTATTAGGTTGTATCTACTAAGCCGACTAAGATGACTTTGTCTAGCTATCAAGAGAATTGTACTAATGCTGCAGTATTAAATGGTATCTTCTAAGATTGCTTTTTTCATCAATAGGGCTATTAATATTAAGTTAAAAAGTGAGATGTCTGTTAAAAAGACTTTTAATATCCCTATTCTATTGGAACAGTCAGATATCCGTTGATCAATCAGTGCTTCAAATGCTGTGTATGACAATAATTCTATTGAACAGTCAGATATACATTGATCAATCACTGCATCAACAATCTAAGTTAAGCTTATACAGTCTAAGATAGGTTTATACAGTCTCAGATAGGTTCATACCATCTATGGTTTGATTCTACTGTCTCAGATTGATTATACAGTCTTAGAGTTCTCTGTCTCAGATAGGTTCATAGAGTCTATGATTTGATTCTTCTGTCTCAGATTGATTGTACAGTCTTAGACAGGGTTCTTTGTCTCAGATAGGTTCATAGAGTCTATGATTTGATTCTACTGTCTCAGATTGATTGTACAGTCTTAGATAGGGTTCTCTGTCTCAGATAGGTTCATACAGTCTATGATTTGATTCTTCTGTCTCAGATTGATTGTACAGTCTTAGACAGGGTTCTCTGTCTCAGATAGGTTCATACAGTCTATGGTTTGATTCTACTGACTCAGATTGATTGTACAGTCTTAGATAGAGTTCTCTGTCTCAGATAGGTTCATACAGTCTATGGTTTGATTCTGCTGTCTCAGATAGACTTATACTGTCTCAGATAGGATTCTACAGCCTCAGATAGGGTTTTACAGTCTCAGACAGGTTATACAGAGAGTTCATGCAGTCTGTTTCGGGATTGTACAGTCTCATATAGGTTGATACAGCCTAAGATATGCTTATTAAGTCTCAGATAGGCTTGTAAAGACTCAAGTTATACAGTCTCAGATTCCCTTATGCAGTCTCAGATAAGCTGCATGGATTTATGCAGTCTGAGATGTGCTCATACAGTCTCGGATACACTTATACAGTCTCGGATACACTTATACAGTGTCGGGTACACTTATACAGTCTCGGATACACTTATACAGTCTGAGATAAGCTCTGTCGGTTTATACAGTCTAGCTAAGTTTATGCAGTGCCAGATAGACTCTCATGCTTTTACAGGCTTAGCTAGGTTTATACAGTCTCAGATAGGCTTATACTGACTCAGAAGGCTGTATTATGCTTATACAGTTTTAACTAGGTTTATGCAGTTTCAGATATGCTTATTCAGTCTCAGATAGGCTTATGCAGTCTCATTAAGGTTGTTCAGTTTCAGATAGGTTAAACACTTTTTACAACTCTTTTATTTTTTAAGCGTTTTTAGAGTCCCGTGGATCTTTAATTTATTCATTTTTTAAAATAAGATTTAGACAGCACAGTGCATATTTTGGCAAACTTCACTTTCTTTGGAACTTAGACTATCTCGACTCATTCGCCCTAGCAAGTAAGTGATTCTGCAGAATCAGTTAAAGGCGTCATATTTTCAGCATCTCCCGTTTTTGTCCGGTCCAGTGTACCCAACTTGTGGAGAATTAGATCACTTGGCCGGAGATCGGGCTCAAGAGCGACAATCGATACACCTTGTTCACTCAGCAAATTCACTCCCCTTGTGCTTTCTTTGTCTCCCTGGGTCCCTCTCGGAAGTAGCCGCCCGCTAGCATTGCCCCTAATTTTTTCCATCTAAAAATTCAATGACATTTCTCCTCTTCAACTCTGTCTTCGCATAACCCTCTTTGTCTCTCTGTCTGTTTCTCTCTCTTTTTGTTTCTCTCTCTCTCTCTCTCTCTCTCTCTCTCTCTCTCTCTCTCTCTCTCTCTCTCTCTCTCTCTCTCTCTCTCTCTCTGTCTCTCTTTTTTTTCTCTGTCTCTCTGCCTGTCTCTCTCTGTCTCTGTCTGTCTGTATGTCTGTATGTCTCTCTCTCTCTGTGTCTCTCTCTGTCTCTGTCTGTCTGTATGTCTGTCTGTCTGTCTGTCTCTCTCTCTCACTCTCTCTCTCTCTCAATCTATATCTATATCAACTCCCTATCCCAGCCCATTTGAATTTCAAGTTCAGGTCGAAGCCAAAGCTGATATTTCCAAGGCCGAAAATTCGATCTCAGCAAACGAAGTTTTCGCTGAATAAAGAAGCAGGAGGAGCCGTGAACTTTTTCCCAACAGACAGGACGCGCGTTACGCGGCTAAATCTTTTGTAACCTTCTGTTCTTGTCGAAATCTTCTCCGACAACTCAATTCTACCAGTTGTGTCCAGATAGCTGCATGGAAGTACTCGGAATGTCTCACCAAATGCTTTTCTGGAGCTCAATTCTTCTCGGTCTGTAGATCTACCTATATTAATGATGCAACTTCCTCATACATACAAAATTATGCACTCCATCTCTCTTTCTCTCTTCCCCCCTCCCTCTCCAAAAAGAATCTTATTTTCTCTCTCTCTTTCTTTCTGTGTTGCATTTTCATTGTAAGAAGTCTACTTTATTTCCCTCTGGTTATTTCTATAAATTTTGGTCTTAACAGACTACTTTCCTTTTCTTTATTGTGATTTCTTAACACAAGTTACACCAATACAGTTAACAACAGATACACCCCACCACCACCAACACTACTATACTACTACTACTACTACTACTACTACTACTACTACTACTACTACTACTACTACTACTACTACTACTACTACTACTACTACTACTACTACTACTACTACTACTACTACTACTACTACTACTACTACTACTACTACTACTACTACTACTACTACTACTACTACTACTACTACTACTACTACCACCACTACTACTACTACTACCACCACTACTACTACTACTACTACTACTACTACTACCACTACTACTACTACTACTACTACTACTACTACTACTACTACTACTACTACTACTACTACTACTACTACTACTACTACTACTACTACTACTACTACTTAATAATACTACTACTACTACTACTACTACTACTACTACTACTACTACTACTACTACTACTACTACTACTACTACTACTACTACTACTACTACTACTACTACTACTACTACTACTACTACTACTACTACTACTACTACTACTACTACTACTACTACTACTACTACTACTACTACTACTACTACTACTACTACTTTAGCTGCTGCTGCTGCTGCTACTACTTCTACGAGTATTACTATTACTACTTGGCTACGTGATTTTTCTGCTCCTTCTATTTTGCATATTTTGATGTCCTTTAATTATGAATACATTTATAAATGTATGTCTTTGCACTAAAACTTTTTAAACTTATTGTCCTACAGGTAAAACCTTCAAATATCGAAGATGTCCAGTTTGCTCTACGGGTAATTGACCCATCCGGCCCCGGAGACGGTTGAGTTCTCGCCCGATTGCCTGGAAATCATTAAAGTCTATAACCATTGAGAATTGACCTTCAACTTTTAAGATTGACACGGCGGTGGTAACTTTGAATCACCTGGTCAACAGACCAGCTGGAGACAAGATTGACACGGCGGTGGTAACACTGGATCACCTGGTCGACAGACCAACTGGAGACAAGATTGACACGGCGGTGGTAACACTGGATCACCTGGTCGACAGACCAACTGGATACACTGCAATTTTCCTGACTGAGCTCTTTCGCATCGTCTACACTATGTCGTGCGCTGCTAGGTTTTTTTTATTTTCCCGCAATGATAAAATATTGAAACTTGTTATTTTACGGGGAATATGATTGCCCCATTTTATGAAGTTTCGATGACAGAGATACAGACATGAGAGACCACTGTAGGACATTTCTCAAAAGAAATACATAGCAAGACATTTCAGACATCGAGTGGGTAGATCTGAATCATGGAACAGAGATTCCCCCGCCTCAAGATGGGTCTCGACTCTAATACTTCTGTCTCTTGTCTTCTCCATTTTTCCTTCTCCTCCTTTCTTTTGCTCCTCTTCCTGTTTGCGGCTGGTTTGCCCTCGGCACTACCGTTTGATCTTTACTATACGGCCAAAGAAGAAGTGAAAGTCAATACGTCAATCGGTGAGCTCGGGCGAGATTCGAACATTTCTAGACTTTTAAGCCAGCAAGACCTCAACTCCCTTGACTACTCTCTGCTGTCCTATTCAGACGATAAATCTGACGTGTTGGCTCTGGACAGGCAAACTGGCGTGGTGAGCACGGTTGGACGGTTGGACCGCGAGAGGCTCTGTCCTACCCGAACGCCGTGCACGCTGTCTCTTCACGCGTCCGCCCGCACCCAGTCCGGTCAGCAGTTTTACATGTTCAATGTGAAAGTGAGAATTGATGACATCAACGACAACTACCCGACCTTCAAGTCAGACTCGGTTGCCGTGGCTTTGGACGAGGATGTGGCGAGGTTCTACTCCATTTCCATCCCGGAGGCCGTGGACGAGGACATCGGAATACACGGCGTGCAAAGTTACGTGCTGGAGACGCCGAGCGAAAAGTTCGGGCTGAAGGTCTCCCGAAACCTGGACAGGAGTCTCAAGCCGCAGCTCTACGTGAAGTCCTCCCTGGACCGCGAGCTCCAGGCGTTCTATCAACTCACGGTCCTCGCACAAGACGGGGGCTCACCCGTTAAGACCGGCAAACTCCAAGTTAACGTCACACTCAACGACGTGAACGATAACGAGCCTCGCTTCCTCCAGACCCGGTACACGGTGAACGTGACAGAGACCACGCCAGCTCGGACCCGTATCTTGCGGCTCGAAGCGCTTGATGACGACTCCGGGATGAATGGCCGCGTCACGTGGGTTTCCCTTTCTTCAATCTTCTCCATTATGAGACGATTCAGTGTGGTTTGCATCACTCTCATTCTCTCTCTCTCTCTCTCTCTCTCTCTCTCTCTCTCTCTCTCTCTCTCTCTCTCTCTCTCTCTCTCTCTCTCTGCCTGTTTCTGTCTCTCTGTCTTTCTTTGTCTCTCTGTCTTTCTTTGTCTCTCTCTGTCTTTCTCTGCCTCTCTCTGTCTGTGTCTCTCTGGTCACTCTCTCTCTCTCTCTCTCTCTCTCTCTCTGTCTCCCTTCCTCTCTGTTTCTCTCTTTCTCTCTCTGTCTGTCTCTGTCTCTTTCTTGCTCTCTCTATCTTTCCCTCATTCTCTCTCTCTCTCTCTCTCTCTCTCTCTCTCTCTCTCTCTCTCTCTCTCTCTCACTCTCTTCCATTATCGTTTTTCTTCCTTCTTTTGATCTATAAATTATTCTCCTCATCTCTTACTCCTTTATCAGTTCCTATAATTTGCTTGTTCTTTCTTCTTTTCTCAAAGTTCACCTTTCTCCTTTCCTTCTCCTGTATTTCTTTATCTTCACTATAGCTTTATCCAAGATCATAATCTACTCGCTACATCATCGTTTCTTTCTGGGCGCACTTTTCTTTTACCTCCTGCAACATCCTCATCTAATAAGATTCTTCCCCTGTCTTCTTTTTCCCAACTTCAGTTGTCTCTTGTTCGTAGTCTTTTATCCTCCGTCTTGAATTATCCCTATTTATTAATCAATGTTGTATCGCCGTTCACATCATCGTGCTCCAACTTAGACGCCTCGGCTGTCTTTGCTGCCTCTTGTGTTCAACTTCTGCTATTGACAGATGGTTGAGGTCGTTCTTGGTTTTAAGTTGAAACTCGCCAGCTGATGTGCCATAGAGGTCTTTGTTGATGACCTCCTCGCAGTTTATCACCTTAAGGAATAAAGTATGACTCCATAGCTTTGTTTGCTGGAATGTCTATATCTCGCCTCAGAATAATCTTCTTTCACCGTCTTCGGTTATCTCAGTTGATAGTCTTCTTTCACCGTCTTCAGTTGTCTCAGTTGATAACCTTCTTTCACCGTCTTCAGTTATCTCTGTTGCTAGTCTTCTTTCACTGTCTTCGGTTATGTCAGTTGATAATCTTCTTTCACCGTCTTCAGTTATCTCTGTTGCTAGTCTTCTTTCACCGTCTTCAGTTATCTCTGTTGCTAGTCTTCTTTCACTGTCTTCAGTTATCTCTGTTGCTAGTCTTCTTTCACCGTCTTCAGTTATCTCTGTTGCTAGTCTTCTTTCACTGTCTTCGGTTATCTCAGTTGATAATCTTCTTTCACCGTCTTCAGTTATCTCTGTTGCTAGTCTTCTTTCACTGTCTTCGGTTATGTCAGTTGATAATCTTCTTTCACCGTCTTCAGTTATCTCTGTTGCTAGTCTTCTTTCACTGTCTTCGGTTATGTCAGTTGATAATCTTCTTTCACCGTCTTCAGTTATCTCTGTTGATAGTCTTCTTTCACCGTCTTCAGTTATCTCTGTTGATAATCTTCTTTCACCGTCTTCAGTTATCTCTGTTGATAATCTTCTTTCACCGTCTTCAGTTGTCTCAGTTGATAGTCTTCTTTCACTGTCTTCAGTTGTCTCTGTTGATAATCTTCTTTCACTGTCTTCGGTTATCTCTGTTGCGAGTCTTCTTTCACCGTCTTCAGTTATTTCTGTTGATAATCTTCTTTCACCGTCTTCAGTTGTCTCAGTTGATAATCTTCTTTCACTGTCTTCAGTTGTCTCTGTTGATAATCTTCTTTCACTGTCTTCGGTTATCTCTGTTGCGAGTCTTCTTTCACCGTCTTCAGTTATTTCTGTTGATAGTCTTCTTCCTCTATCTTGAGATTGCTTTTGATATTCTTTTTGGCTCAAGAATAGTAATGACCATGGGTCATTAAGATAGTAATGATATAGATTAACGGATACTGAGGATCTTGAGTTCAAGATTTAAAATATTGGGTAAAGGATAGAAAACGTCTTGGGATCGAAATATAGTAATGATCTTGAGTAAAAGGATAGTAAAGATCTGAGGTAAAAATATTGTAATGATCTTGGGTGGAAAGAAAGTAAGGATCTTGTGTTAAAAGAATAGTCTAGATCTTAGATCAAAGGATAGTGATGGTCTTGGGTCAAATGATGTTAATTATTTTGGGTGAAAGGATAGTAAAGATTTAGAGTCAAAGGATAGTAATGGTCTTGGATCAAAGGATAGTAATGATTGGGGATCCAAAAATAGTACTCATCCTGGATCAAAGGACATTAATGATCTTGGCTCAAAGGATAGTTTTGATCTTGGATCAAAGGATTACATGAGCTTGGGTGAAAGGATTGTAATGATCTTTGACCAAAGGATCGTAATGATCTTGGATCAAATGATTGTAATAATATGGGATTATAGCATAGTAATGATCGTTATCATCTGTCACTTATGCAATTTTCCTGTATCATCCTTTTTATTTCTATATTACGTCCTTCATCGAATGTACGAGTGCCTTAAGAATAAAAATGTGAGGATCTCTGAGATTTAAGGATATCTCCGTCTGTCCTTGCCCCTCCTTCTCCCTTCTGCTTAATGTCAGAAGACGCCTGTTTGACCATATCCCGATAGAGATTATTTTCTTCTCGCCCCCTTTTTCAGAGTCCATCTTCAGCACCGTATGACTCCATTGTCAAAGCAAATATGTGGAAGAAGCGATAGTCCGTTAAAATCATAGTTTGTTACAATCAAAAAAACGAAAGGCAAGTCTCTAATTCGAATATGAGTTGTCATAAACAAATTCAGGAAAAGTGACTTTCTAGTTAGATTTGATTTTTTTTTAATAAATAGGAGAAAAGCATTATACTGTGGAGCCTCTAAAGTGCGATTATATAGCGTTGTAAGTAACATTACTGATATAAGAGTGGCATTTGTTTTTTAAAAGTATCCGGATAAAAAGCAGCCCAGACTCTTTCTTTTTTTTTCGAATCTTGTTGTCCGTTCAGAAATAAAAGAAAATCGTCGTTTCTTTAAAATCTTGTGTTCCATAATTGAGTGGATAAAAGGCGTGGTTCTTATTACAACGAAAAAATGTAGTAAGTAATTGGCCTAAAACCGATGTTTCTCATTCATTATTGATTTTCAAATAAAGTTGCTCGGGTCTATACTTTACTGTGAAACTTCATCATTTCTTATATCATACACATCGGAACTTTATCTTGCCTTAGATCAAACATATTTGGACTTCACCGTAACTTGTATCAGACATTTGGAGACATCATAATAGCTTAAATAAGACATATCGGGACTTCATCTTAGCTTAGATCAGACATATCGGGACTTCATTGTAGCTTAGATCAGACATATCGGAATTTCATTGTAGCTTAGATCAGACGTATTAGGACTTCATTGTGGCTTTATCAAGACTTCATCATAGCTTAAATTAAATATATTTGGATTTCTTCGCAGCTATGATCTCACATATCGAGACTTCTACATAGCTTACATCAGACATAATGTGGAATTCATCACACCTTAGATCAGACATCTCGGGATTTTATGTTAGCTTAGATCAGACATATTGAGACTTCGTCCTAATCTAGATCAGACATATCGAGACTTTTTTACAGCTTTAATAAAACATATATGGGGACTTCATCACAGCGAAGACCAGACATAAAGAGAATTCTCCACAGCTTAGATAAGACATATCAGAACTTTTTCATAGCTTACATAAGACAAATAAGGATTTATCCTTAGCTTAGATCAAATATATCTGGACTTGAGCGTAACTTAGATCAAACATGCCTGGGCTTAAACAAAGCTTAGATCAGACATATCGGTACTTCATATTAGCATAAATCAGATATATCGGTATTTCGACATATCGAAACTTCTTTTGCTTAAATCAGATATATCGGGACTTCTTCATAGCTTAGATAAATCATACAAATACTCTTCGCCTGTCTCTCTCTCTCTCTCTCTCTCTCTCTCTCTCTCTCTCTCTCTCTCTCTCTCTCTCTCTCTCTCTCTCTCTCTCTCTCTCTCTCTCTCTCTCCCTCACCCTCTTTCTCAATTCCTTTCTATCTCTCTCCCCCCTTCCCCCGACATTTTTTTTTCTATTTTTACTTGAAACGGCGAGAGGTTTTGCTTTGGAGCGTGATAGTATCTCCAGTTGCGCAGAATGCGCGCAACAATTCGGTCTGGTTTGTAATACAAGTGGAGAGTCAAAACTAGGATCAATAGTTTTACTGCAAATCGATGCCGGAATCATCGGCTAGAAGCTACGAGCTTTGCTATGATCGCTGGGGCCAACACAAAGTGTGGAGTTCTGGGCAAGGGAGAAGAATCTCTACCGCTCTTTCTCACCCCCCCCACACACACACACACCCTTTTTTTCATTTCTATAACTCTGCCTGTATCTCTTTTTGTCTCTTTATCTTTCTTTTGCTCATCGTCACTGCTTTTATCTCTGTGTAGTTTATATCCGCTTTTTTTCTTTTTTTCAGTTCTATGTTCGTGTATTTCTTGTCGGTCTTAATCCCTATTTTTTTAAATCTCTTTGACGGACTGTCTCATTCACTCTTGTATACCCTCCTCTTCTCAGACTGCATTTTTTAATCGTTTATTCTCAAAGCTTTAGATTCGAATGGATTATTTTATATGCTAGCACAAAGGATACTTCGTTTTTTGCTGACTTATATTATTTCAGTCGTAGTTTCCAAACCGAATGTGTCGCGATTTTTCTTAACCCTCATGTGTTTTGTTTCTAGATTCTAATATTTGGTAACGTTATAATCCACTCGCACCTTTGCGAAATGAAAGCTTAAATCAAATGTTCCTGAGGCAACCTGATTTTCAATCGCTTTCATGTCTAAAATTTCAGTGGGATTTTTCAATTATTCTTTTAGTTCCGTGATTCAGGTCCCTCTAAGTAGCAAACATTCCGCGACTCATATTCGTCTAAAACCAATATAATTATCCATGTATCAAACCCTTCGTGACTCATGCCATCGGACACAAGCATAATTGTTCATGTATCAGATCATTCGCAATTAATGTCCATGTGACACCAGTAAAATTGTCCATGTATCAAACCCTTCATGCCCATCTGACACAAGTGTAATGTAATAAATCCTTCGTGAGTCATGACCATCTGACGCCAGTATAATTGTTCATTTATCAAACCCTTCGTGAGTCATGCCCATGTGACACCAGTATAATTGTCCATGTATCAAAAATTTCCTGACTCATGTCCTATGATATTTTTCCTCGCCCGTTTAACTGCACTTATGTCCTGTTCTCTCTTTCTATCCTCTCTCTGCCTCTTACACTCTCCCCACTCTCTCTCCCTCTCTCTCTCTCTCTCTCTCTCTCTCTCTCTCTCTCTCTCTCTCTCTCTCTCTCTCTCTCTCTTGCTCTCTCATGCACTCACCTTTTTTGTGTTCTTTCATCTTGATCTTATCGTCTTGTCGTTATACTTTTGGTGAAATCCTATTGTCTCTAGATTATGTCGCCTTTATAAATGAGAATGCAACATCGACTGTATAGAATTATATGTTACCAATGCGACACTTTTTTTTTGAAAGGCAGAATGAAGAAAACTACAGCAACGTCTCCTACTTGTACTGTTGGTTTGAATGTTACCGATAGAATAGTACTGTAGTTTTTATAACTTGAACTCTTAGACTAGACTCCTACTGGTTCTGTTGGTCTGAATGTTACCGACAGAACAGTGCTGTAATTTTTATAACTGGAACTCTAAGACTAGACTCCTACTGGTTCTGTTGGTCTGAATGTTACCGACAGAACAGTGCTGTAATTTTTATAACTGGAACTCTTAGACTAGACTCCTACTTGTACTGTTGGTTTGAATGTTACCGATAGAATAGTACTGTAATTTTTATAACTTGAACTCTTAGACTAGACTCCTACTGATTCTGCTGGTCTCTAGGAATTGATTAAATCACAATTTAAGACTTGTGTCTAGATAGCACAAACTTTTAATGAATTAAGAAAGACATGTAAAACGATTTTCCCAGAGTTCTTCAACTCCCAAAATGTAAGTGGAACATACACCTGCTTAAGGTCTGCTAGGCTTTAACAGTAATGGCAAGAAAGGAGGTCAGTCTGCTCGCTTCATAACGCCCCTCCCAGCTTGGTACGGTACAACTGTAGAAGCAATAAAAGTCAAACAGGGAATTGTCCTAGCCATCAGCAGAATCGCACAGGTCGTCTTTGGATTATGTCACAGCGGGTAGTTAAAAAGGTACCAGGCCTGTCATCATACGAAAGAGGAAAGAGTTAAAAAGCTTGGGAGAACAATACCAGTAGAGGGTCCTAATTCTGATGCTGCGGTCGACGGTGGCTCCGCTGAGCGGTTGACTATATTACAAAATTGACCACAAGTGTACCTCTGTGTCGATTGTCTTTTTCAAGCCACTGACCAACTCTGATCAAACAATATTAGCCTAGTAATAGATATTTTATGCCTGCTGACTCGTAAGGAAGGATGGGGGTCTTTGCTTTGGGAAAAACATTATAGTGGATAAGAGATAATAATGGAAATATCAGTTGTAATAAGAAATGTGCGTCGCACTGAACCTGTCTATAAATATCTGCAGGTACCGACTCGGGCTGCTTCAGACCAATCTGCCCTTTGATCTGTTTGAGGTCTCCCCTGACACAGGTCATGTGGTCACTCTCCAAAACTTAACGTCCTTTCAAGGTGAGACATTCCAGTTGATCGTTGAAGCTGTGGACGGTGGCGTTGAGCCATTATCGGCCCAGGCGGAGGTCATTGTCCACGTGATCGATTCGGTCAACAACTCACCACGCATGCGCTTCACTATGCATGCTGAGACTAGGGTGAGCAGCGTGCGGGAGAACGCGTTGCGGGGAGTTATTGTCGGAGCGTTCCAAGTGACAGACTCAGACACGGGGCCCAACGGACTGGTCAGGTGTTATCTCGACGACTCGAGCCGCTTGGGGGCGCTGGCTGCTCAGACCTTCGGACTTCATAAACTAAGCGCAACCTCCTACAAGGTAAAACACTTACAATCTTTTGTTATATATTTATTACTGATAGTATGAAAAACAAAACAAAAATATTCATAAAGGCATTTACATTATATATTGAAATATTAGACGGCGAAGTGTGGTTGAATGATTATGTCTTTTAAAATGTGTCATAAAAAATTACTGTTTAATAACGTCACAATATGATACTTCATGTAAGACGTAAAAGAAAACATTACTTGTTTCAAATATTAAAAGAATAAATTTATTTACAGCGTTCAGTTATTTTATAGAGAGAATGTACACTATATCTTACTTCCCAGCTGGCTCAATTTCTAAATGTACAGGTCAATCTAATTTAAACTATTTGATATACATGTGCCTTTTTTCTTACCGTATAGGGATAGTTTTATTGAGCCAATTTCCTTTCATCTGTTTGCAAAACCTAGGCGATTTTTACGTGCACAAGCTTTTCTATTTCAAACCATGAAATGATCTAACAATGTGTTGTTGTTGTTGTTGTTGTTGTTGTTGTTGTTGTTGTTGTTGTTGTTGTTGTTGTTGTTGTTGTTTGCAAGTTAATCTAGATCTTAGTCTATGGGGAACCCGACTTTTTTTAAATAATGAATTGTCCTTTTGCAAATTGCAGGAAAGACGTTAATTTTAAATGTTCGTGTTACTATAATATGTATAAAAAAAAGAAAAAAAAAGAATTATAATTTGCAAAAGTTACTCTAGATTACAAGAGCAACTATTTTAAAGCTACTCTTGATCTAACTGTAAAAGAACACCGATTTTAAAGTTACTCTAAATCTAAAGCAAAAAAGCACCAATTTTAAAGTTACTCTATATCTAATGAGTAGTCTGTCTCAGCCTCTAACGCGGTTTGACTGCTTTCTTTATTTCTATATTTAATGTGAAAGAGCGCCAATTTTAGAGCTTCTCTATATCTAATGAAAAAAGCACCAATTTTAAAGTTAGTCTAGATTTAAAAGTAAAAGAGCCGCAATTCTGAAGTTACTCTAAATCTACAAGTAAAAGAGCACCAATTTTAAAGTATATGATGGGTGAGCAAGCCGAAACGAACGTAGCAAGAAAGAAAACAATGCTTTGCAAAATGCTATTTTTAGATAATATATTTTGACATGGAGATAACGTGAGTGGTGAGCGGATGTGGCATATTTCTATCTGCAGGGCCATGGCGACAATACCGAAAAGATGTTCTGAACTGCCGAGTTGCACAAATGCTTCTATTTTGGCGTCTTTAAAATAAATCTCAATTTTTCTTGTTATCGTGATATGAAAACCATGGCAAGAGTAATCCCCTTAAATTCTATAATTATGTCCCTTCACAGAACTCTCTTAGGATGGTTGCATCCTAGAGCGCTCGAACCACAAGCGGGGTCTAGTATTGATCAGGTTCTTGAATCTCACCTAATATAGGAGTGGCATTTATATGATGTGGGCTATCTGAGTCTCCCTCTAGGCCTATCCTTAAGCCTTAATTTCCAATAAAAAATCCTAATGATAATCATCTGATTCGCCTCGACATGCCTTGCTCCCTAGATACATCAAACCACTTTAATACTTTAGAATTAGAATAATGACAATCTGTCTGGCTCTTTGCTAGAATTAATCGAAGATCGAAGATATCTGGAGTTATTGATAGCAATTATTCAATTTGCTTTTTGAATGAAGAGATGTCCAGAGTATGTGATCGAATCAGAGGAACCGGTTAAAGGGATATAAAATACTTAAAAATCCGCTTTATCTATTCAGATGAACAATCAATTTCACAAGTCCTGGTGAATATCTCAAATCTCATAAACTATTTTTTTCCAATAATGCATATATCGAATCTATAGCACTATCAACTCTACATGGACAGAATAAAAATCTTTTGATGTAACAAACAATGAGCGACATTTGTACGTTTTTATTTGTGTTTTTTATTTTATTTTATTTTTTTTTTTTTTGGGGGGGGGGAAGTTGCATTTTTTTTAGCCACTTCTGCTGTGACTCTTGGGAGGACATTCTGGAGCTGAGAACGAAAGAAACCGAACATTTTTTTTCAACGCAGCATTTTTATTTTTAATATAAACTGAAGACAACCACATTACGCAGAAAACAAAATATATCCAACTTGGCAAAATAATTCTATTTTCTTATGATAGTGGCTTGAAGAGTTCCAGTGATCTCTCAGGGACGAATCTGGTAGCTGGAGTCCGAAGGTAGCCATCTTTGTATGCCAGTTTATTTTGATTTGCGAAGAACACGAGATTAATCAAGCATAAAAAAGACTTTTGAATCAAGTTTTATTCTTTACAAGTAATTCTATGAATTTAGACTTAAAGGCATCCTTGACAAAGATGCCAAAACAGTGCTGCTATGATAGTATTAGGCAAAAGAAAGCGGGACCTTGTAATACCTCCCCTAAAACATAAGCTACCTGTAAAACAACATATTAAATATTAGACATGATTCTCTGTTATGAATGCCTTCATACCAGGCCCCTTCGTTCCAATGATAAAAATGAATTTTTATTAGAAAAGATTTAGAGTTTAAAAGTATGGCGCGGCGAAAAAGCATTAAAAAGCCATCTGTTGCGTCGCCTAGGTTAGTAAATTGCAAGATCATGCTCTTGAACGCAGGTATGCTTTCTGTAATCATATATTATATAAGGATATAAATTCTTTTCAATGACATGTTTGTTGTGAATTCGGTTTACTACTACTACTACTACTACTACTACTACTACTACTACTACTACTACTACTACTACTACTACTACTACTACTACTACTACTACTACTACTACTACTACTACTACTACTGCTACTACTACTACTACTACTACTACTACTACCACTACCACTACTTCTTCTACTACAACTACTACTACTACTACTACTACTACTACTACTACTACTACTACTACTACTACTACTACTACTACTACTACTACTACTACTACCACTACCACTACTACAGATGCTGCTGCTCCTCCTACATTAGTTTGCTGCTGCTGCTATTCATACTCATGTTTATTTTCAAATGCTCTAATTGTTCCCAATGCAATCCAAGATTAAAAAAAAGAACCCAGCAGTACTCACACATCAAAATTAAATGATTCAATACCATAACCTTCTCTACACATCCCCATCACTCTTTGTCTCTATCACTATCTCTCTGTCTTTCTCTGTCTCTCCTTCTCTCTCACACACACTATCCTCTCTCTCTCTCTCTCTCTCTCTCTCTCTCTCTCTCTCTCTCTCTCTCTCTCTCTCTCCTCGTCGTCGTAAAGATTTTTTTTGTCTTGCCAGGTGACTGTCTACAATCCCCTAGACCGCGAGACGACCGACTCCTATCAGGTTAATATAGCATGCCATGATAGTGGCAGCCCATCTCTCACGACCAACGACTCGTTATCGGTGCGAGTTCTGGACGTGAACGACTTCGCGCCGAGATTCTCGCACCCTGTGAGACGGGCGAGCCTGGCTGAGAACTCGCTGAATGACTTTGTCCTCCGCCTGGAGGCCACAGACCGCGACCTGGGCAACAACAAAGACATCCGCTACAGCCTTGGCAACGTTACATCACTCGTGGCCACATATATCAACGTGAACCCTAAGACGGGCGAGGTGACAACCAAAAAGCCGCTGGATAGAGAACTCTTCTCAACTCTCGACTTCCAGGTCGTGGCAAAAGATAGAGGCGACCCAGCTATGTCATCCACATCACGCATCGTGATTACCGTCTTGGACCAGAATGACAACTACCCGCGAGTGCCGCTAGGTTACAGTCTTTCCGTGCCTGAGAACAGTTCGCCTTTCACGGTTGTTGGCCAGATCGAGGCCATTGACCCAGATTTGGGCCGTGCAGGGGACATTATATATCAGCTTATGTCGGGTAAGAAAGCCTGTTTCCTCTTCCTGTAAAGTCTGAAGTCGACAGACACTCACATCAAACGTGCCGACTTTGTAAGATTAAATAAAAACCGTTTCTGCAATTTTCCCCCCGCAGGTTATCTAAAAACGCTAACACGTTTCAGTTCTTTCTCTAAAGTAAAAAAAAAAATCCTCTTCTTTTTCCTTTTTTTTTTTTTTTTTTTTTTTTTTTGTTTTACATCGAAATGTAATGTTTAAGTTTGTACTTGTTTGGTTGCGCATCCCTGTTAAAACAAGCTTTGCTAGGCGTCCATCCTGCATCAGTCATTATCAAAACGTTGACCTAATCATTATTTACATCAGAACAACCAAGACAAAAAGAATACAATGTTTCTTTTTTGCCAAAACCTAAACATAGATGCACGCACTTTGTTTCTCGCACACCAAAAGATGCAAGAGGACAACAAATTTTTTTTTTAGTGTAACGCACACTAAAACGACACAATATCGCTATTTTACAATGTTTCTATCTTACTATCTATCTCACTTCCTGGCTATCGCTCAACCTCACTAAATCATCATCTCGTAATATCACTTGCTCACAATCTCACAAACTCTATCTGAAAATGTCACTTTCTCAAAATCTCAACGAAACGCGCAAGACAAACTCGCATAATCATATTTTGTATTTCGTCGAAAAGTAAAGAAACAATATTGTCGTCTATTTCAATTAACGCCGTAACCGGATATCACTGAAACTCTTTGTCTATACTATTATACTTACATATAAACCTAATACATACCACGAAGTCTAGTGCTTCACACAGAAACATTACGCAAGCAAGTTAGCTGTACTGATTCACAAGAAAAACCGTAGCATAAATACAAAGTGTTGGGTTGCTTGTTTTTGGCTTTTTTTTTTCTTTTTTTTTCTTTGTTATTGTTTTTAAAGATAAATGCTCCCATCAAATACAACATCTTAAACAACATAAAAAAAGAAAAATCTATATTGTAGATTATCTAAAAAATCTAACCATTTCAGGACTTTTTTTGCTCTTGCCCTTGTCTCCTAATCATACATAGACGTTGTTCCATCAATAAATAAAACCACTCTCCTATCCTCTCCCAAAGTACATGTATAAAAACTCCCATCCTCTCACATACAAAATAATTTCCCAGAAAAAATGTACATGCCCTCATTATCCTCTCTCAAACACATATATTCATTCCTGCCATCCTCTCCAATACAAATATAAACATCCACCGATTATCTGCCAGACAAATGTGTTATTCCCTCCATTCTCTCCCATACAAAATTATCATTCCTTCTAACCTATCCCTGAGAAATGAATTGATCTTCCCATAATCTCTAATATACATACATATATATACGAGGGCAGGCTGATAATTAAGTTCCGTTTAATCATAACTTTTTAATTTTTCACAGCATATACATAAACAATACGTCAAACGAAAGCTGAATATCTCAGCTACATACTTAGCACTCTATTTTTCGATGTAGTCACCGTCGCGATCAACACACCGCCTCCAACGTTTCACTAGTTGGCTCAGGCCGTCAGCGAAGAATTCAGACGGCTGTCCACGGCACCATCTGCGAACATCTGCGATAACTTCCTCATCATTGTCATAGTGATGGCCCTTCAGGTACTTCTTGAGTTGGGGAAACAAATAATAGTCAGAGGGGGCAAGATCGGGGCTGTATGCAGGGTGAGGTAGGGTCGTAAGTTCCAGCTGCCTTAAGGCGTCCTGAGTTTGGCGACTGGTGTGCGGACGCGCATTGTCGTGTTGCAGGATTGAGTCCTTATCACGCCGAATACGTCTGAGTCGGAGTTTGAGAGCTCGGAGTGTTGAAATATATCGCTCAGAGTTCACAGTTTGCCCTTGCTCCAGAAATTCCATGTGGACCACTCCCTCCATGTCCCAGAAAACGGTGAACAAGACCTTTCTTGCAGAGGCAACAACCTTGAACTTTCTTGGACTTGGAGAAGTTTTGTGCCTATACTCCATCGATTGGGCTTTACATTCTGGATCGTAGTGGTGGACCCAGGATTCGTCTCCAGTCACAATGCGTTGCAGAAATGCTTCTCCTTCTGCATTGTAACGCTCTAAGAGTTGAGTACACATGTCCTTTCTCTGCGCTTTCATCTCTACAGTGAGCTGTCTTGGGACCCAACGGGCAGAGATTTTTCGGTAACCCAGTACAGATGTGGCGATATGGTGCACTCGTTCTTTCGAAATGCCTACTTCATCTGCAATTTCCTTTTGTTTGACCCTTCGATTAGCTCTAATCATGCAGTCAACTTTCTCTCGATGAGCCGTGTCCGATGCGGAAAGGGGCCTACCCGAACGCTTTCGATCACGCAGAATTGTCTCTCTGGGGTCTTCCCCTTTAAAAATTCTCACCCATTTGCGAACTGCACAGTCTGAAATGCACATTTCACCATAAACTGTCTTCATTCTTGCATGAATGTTTGCAGCAGAACATCCCTCAGCTGCCAAAAACTCGATAACAGAGCGCTGTTTGATGAGAAGGTCATTGGAAGTCGCCATTGTCTCATAAACATGGCTACCACATCATGTATTGCGCGTCACTGCATTATGAGCACAAATGACGTCACACAAACTTGTTGTTATAGTTAAGTCTAGAAAAATGGTTCGGGAGTATATGTATGAAATTTTAGGTCGATGTGACGAAAATTTACCTAGTTATTAGCAAACGGAACTTAATTATCAGCCTGCCCTCGTATATACATGTAAACACACCCACACACACATATTTAGCGTACCTCCAATCATCTCCCATACAAATGTATACGCCTTCCCATCATCTCCCACAACAAATTGACATGTCTTTCCATCATCTCCCAAACAAATGTGTACATCACCCCACGATCTCCCATACAAATGTTTAATATGTTCCAGTTATCTCCCATACAAATGTTTAATATGTTCCAGTTATCTCCCATACAAATGTTTAATATGTTCCAGTTATCTCCCATACAAATGTTTAATATGTTCCAGTTATCTCCCATACAAATGTTTAATATGTTCCAGTTATCTCCCATACAAAATAATCCTCCCACCATCTTCCAAACGAATGTATACGCTTTGTTGACTAGTAGAAAAGAGTAAAATTAATGCTTCTATGTTCGGGCTCCAATCGTCGACTGCCTTAGATTCAGTGCCACAACACAAAGCGCTTTGACACTCAGAAGTGATCTTCGCATGAAGTTACGGGTGAAGCCATTTTGCCCATTTTACACTAGATTTCTCTCATCGTCTCCCCAACAAAATAAT
>JAWDGP010003167.1:205000-212500 GCA_033675545.1 Elysia crispata | reverse complement strand
ATTAACTAAACCAACTCAGGAACTAATATGTACCTGCATCAATGAAATATACGTTGTTTAAATAAACCAACTCAGGAACAAATCTGTACCTGCATCAATGAAACATACATTGTTTAACTAAACCAACTCAGAAACTAATATGTACCTGCATAAAGAAACATGTATTGTTTAACTAAACCAACTCAGGAACTAATATGCACCTGGATCAATGAAACATGTATTGTTTGACTACACCAAAACAGGACCTAATTGGTAACAGCATGAATGAAACACACATTATTTAAATATACACCAACACAGGGCCTAATGTATAACTGCATCAATAAAACATAAAGAGTTTCATTACACCAACACAGAAACTTATGTGTAGCTGCTTTAGCAAAATGCTGCTGTCTTCCTCTTTTTTTTTTTATAATTTCGAGTGAAGACTTCTAGGAGGCCATTGGTTACTCTGCTGTGTCCATTTCACGTGATCGTGTGCGACGCTAATAAAACACGCGTTTCGGGTTTTTTCTTCAGTGGCCGCCAACCACGGTGCTGTTGCAGCTTGACAACTCCAGAGAACTGAAGCATAGTGTCTCATCTTCTCTTCTTACTTCTCTCTCTCTCTCTCTCTCTCTCTCTCTCTCTCTCTCTCTCTCTCTCTCTCTCTCTCTCTCTCTCTCTCTCTCTCTCTCTCTCTCTCTCTCTCTCTCTCGCTCTCTCTTTCTCTCTCTCTTTCTCTCCCTTACTCTCTGAATTACTTTATGTCTCTCTTTCTCTCTATATCTTACAAGCACTTAGGCAACCGCTTGTGGTCAGAATGAGCTGATGGTTGAGGATCTATGAATAATTAAAGTCACTGTACAAACATCATAAAAAACTCGAGTCCGGTTTTGGTGAAGTTTCGAGAATGAACTTGAAGGAGGCTTTGATCTGAATGTCAAGTCTCATCTTCAAATAGTTATGAAAAGAGATCGTTGATATCATAAATCGATAACAAAGAAAAAAGCTCAGGAAGAGTGAACTATGGCATGTTACTCAGAGTTCATTAAAGAGAAGAGGTAGGAGTATGGGGAAGGGGATCAAGTGTCACACTGCAGTGGAGCTGGAGGAGATCGCAACTGAAAGAAGAGGGGGGGATGGGTGTGGGGGGGGGAGAGAGAGAGAGAGAGGGAGAGAGAGAGAGAGAGAGAGAGAGAGAGAGAGAGAGAGAGAGAGAGAGAGAGAGAGAGAGAGAGAGAGAGAGAGAGAGAGAGAGAGAGAGAGATATTTATTGCTACGACAAATCAACTGCATTCCAGCGATGTTGTGTGTGTGTGAAGATGGCAGGCAACGTATTGGCAATTAGCCTACCACAGGATAAGAAGGATTTATGATGCGATCTGTGACAGTCTTGTTGCAACCCGCTAAATACTGTGAAGCTCTGATAATTCCTTTCCTTCAACGCTTATGTTAGAAATACTGAGGGATAGAATTTGTTTTATTTTGTTTTATTATTTGCCCTACTTGACTTAGTCACTGCGCAGTACACTTCGCGTCTATTTTCAGGTTTTTAGCATTGATTTCCCTGTATATGTTTTAGCAGGATGTTAATGTGGCTTTCATCTTTAGAATCGCCAACTCTCTTACCAGAAATTAGGCATTGGTATTTTCTTTTTATCTTTTCGTTATGTAAATAATATCTAGGCCCTATAATATAAATCTATATAAATTTAATGTGAATAATTAATTACAGTGCGCTGCGGTGAGAGATTTTAATAGTAGTAGAAGCTCTAACGACAAGTGTTCTGTCACGCAACACGAGTGTCTGTTCTACTTATAAGCTATGAGGATGTCAGTTTTTGATTATCCGTATACTCCCCAACCAGGAGCCTTGTCTAGGAACGATCTCTAGAAGCGCCAGCCTCCTGACTGATGCGGCAGACGGCGGACCTGGTCTTGGACCATCCCATACTGTTGGAACTGGCACGTCCATGGGGACGTTCTATCCGACGGACACATCGGTGCAGAAATCTGGCTGCGCTGACCCCAAGCTGCGAGGCGAAAAGGTGAACAGGGAACATAACAAGATTGAATAGCTTGTAGCGGAATATTTTCATTTAACCGGCAATGTCTTGAAGGATGGTTAAAACAAGTATAAACACTCTGCAATGTAAAACTAGAATTATTGATTGATAATAATTGTTCAAATTCCTAATTCCTAGCTTGTAGCTAGAACATAAACTCTCTTTCTCCTTCCCAACCTTTATGCACGAGGTGTATGAAAAAAAAAACTTCTTCATTTTCTTATTCCTTATAAAGCATGGTATCTGTAAACTTCTTTTAGTCTATTCTTGAAGCGTACGTCACAAATATAACTTTCTTCCTTCCAATCTAAGAGCTCTGAGCTTCAATAATTGTCGATGCTCTCAATGCTTACTTTCTTAAAAAATTGTGAGCGCTCGGCATCAGTAAACCTCTTTCCATCAGTTTAGAGGCACAGAGCTTCAAATTCTTTCTTTCTTAGCGACATATTGCGATCATAGACTTTTAATACGCTTTCTCCCTCCAAACAAAACGTTGCCCGGTGCTCTATTTATTCTATGATAACGTTATAGGTTGTGGTCTTCAATGATGTATGATAATATGACGTAATATAAATAGCAGTGAAAATTATGTAATGAAAACCCGGGGTCGTTTTATTTGGTTTGTAGTTCTTTTCACCGAACTCGAAAAAAGAAATACAAATTTATACAAATCGAACTAGGAATGTAAATTCAAATCGAACTATAATAGTATAAATTAATTCAAATAGAAAGCGAACTATGATAGTATAAATTAATACAAAATAATCGGAATCGAACTGTAATAGTATAAATTAATACAAATACAAAGTGAACTATGAAAGTATAAATACAAATAAATATCGAACTAGAATTATAAATACAAATATAAGTAAAACTAGAAATGGAAATACCAACATTACTAGAATTTGATAATATATTAAATTGACCTAGAACTAGAAAATAAAGAGAACCAGAGAACGAAAGAGCCAGAAACAGAACTCAGCCAGAAATGTTGCACTTTTCTTGTGAATACATTGAAAACAAAACTTATACATTTTTTTTTTGTAATATAAATCTATTCTTTGTATATTTTACACTCATCATGAATAGTGACAACATTGATGATAGCAAATATCTCCAAACTTTTGCGCCTGATTTGTGAGCTAATCTCAATCATCGAAGGATTAGCACAGTAGAGACCCACTAGTGCAACAAGACTTCCAAACTTCTAAACATGATTGAAAAAAATGAACATAATAAAATTTTATTGGCTGTATTATTGTCACGCCTGCTTATAAACACTGAAAGATTATACTTGACAATAGTTTGTTTTTACACAAAGTACACTTGTAATGAGCAAGTCTAATGATTCGGGTGCCAGGCATAAAATGGAATAATATCAAGTTTAATAAGAAACTGAAACAAATTAGTTCAGTTCATCGGAATGATAATGAAATCCAGGACATCACCCACCTTATATTACACAGTATAAGCCTTGTAAGGTGGAATGGTTTCCCTACCATATCTGTAGAGAACTGGTGGTATGAACTTTCAGAACTGCTCCCTTCAGAAGATCGTGGCAGAAGCATTGGAGCCTGTGCTAACTAGTTATCATTCTATCACGCAAATGATTGATTCTAATGAACCAGCATGCACAATTTGGTTTAAAAAATTCGTAATCTTTGCTAATTTGGCCGCGTTTGGGTCCCAAACGACATATTCCTGCTCACTTCAACTTTATATAAAACTGCTACAGTTAAAGGAGTACAACAGTTACCCTACATGCACCATGACATGTCTGAGAGAAGCTAAGTGTCATGCTTCTCTAAGGATTACAATTCTTACCCTAGATGGGACATGAAAGATATCTGAGAGAAACAAAGTGTCACGCTTGTCTAAGGATTACAATTGTTACCCTAGATGGGACATGAAAGATATCAGAGAGAAACTGAGTGTCATGCTTCTCTAAGGATTACAATTGTTACCCTAAATGGGACATGAAAGATATCAGTGAAAAACCAAGTATCATGCATCTCCAAGGATTACAATTGTTACCCTAGATGGGACATCACAGATATGAGAAACCAAGTGTCATGCATCTCCAATGATTATAATTGTTACCCCAGATGGGACATTAAAGATATCAGTGAGAAACTCGGTGTGATGCTCCTCCAAGGATTACAATTGTTACCCTAGATGGGACATCACAGATATGAGAAACCAAGTGTCATGCATCTCCAAGGATTACAAGTGTTACCCTAGATGGGACATTAAAGATAACAGTGAAAAACTAAGTGTAATACTCCTCCAAGGATTACAATTGTTACCCTAGATGAGACATGAAAGATATCAGTGAGAAACCAAGTATCATGCATAGCCAAGGATTACAATTTTTACCCTAGATGGGACATTATAGATATCAGTGAGAAACTAAGTGTGATGCTCCTCCAAGGATTACAATTGTTACCCTAGATGGGACATGAAAGATATCAGTGAGAAACTCAGTGTGATGCTCCTCCAAGGATTACAATTGTTACCCTAGATGGGACATTAAAGATATCAGTGAGAAACTCAGTGTGATGCTCCTCCAAGGATTACAATTGTTACCCTAGATGGGACATTAAAGATATCAGTGAGAAACTCAGTGTGATGCTCCTCCAACGATTACAATTGTTACCCTAGATGGGACATCACAGATATGAGAAACCAAGTGCTATGCTCCTCTTTGCAATGCAATTGTTACTCTAGATGGGACATTAAAGATATAAGTTAGAAACCAAGTGTCATGCTCCTTCAAGGATTACAATTGTTTCCCTAGATGGGACATCACAGAAATGAGAAACCATGTGTCATGCATCTCCAAGGATTACAATTGGTACCCTAGATGGGACATGAAAGATATCAGTGAGAAACCAAGTATCATGCATAGCCAAGGATTACAATTGGTACCCTAGATGGGACATGAAAGATATCAGTGAGAAACCAAGTATCATGCATCTCCAAGGATTACAATTGGTACCCTAGATGGGACATGAAAGATATCAGTGAGACACTAAGTGTGATGCTCCTCCAAGGATTACAATTGTTACCCTAGATGAGACATGAAAGATATCAGTGAGAAACTAAGTGTGATGCTCCTCCAAGGATTGCAATTGTTACCCTAGATGGGACATGAAAGATAAATGTGAGAAACTAAGTTTGATGCTCCTCCAAGATTTGCAACTGATTAGACCTTCTTAATTGATAACCGCACTCTATTCTTAAGAAAAATGGAATGGGCATAGGTGGAAGCTGAATTAACTTAGTTAAAAATGTAAAGAAAATAAGAGTTAAATATAGGTACTCATACTTGTAAACCCTCTTAGAATCGAAATGAAGTGAAACTCAATTTATTTGGAAATCCATACTACATAACAAAAAAGTGCAACTAACATCATATAACACTTGAGGTTAACTTTATATTTCATAAGTTTGGATACATAGCAAGATTACTAGCATTAAAGGAAAACACTGTTGACATACATAAAATAACACATTAATATTTATGTTCATAAATGAATTGATTTTTTTTCATCTCTTGATGTACAGGAACTCAGAGTTTTAATATGTTTTTTCCAACATGCAGAGCTTCATTAAACTTAGAAGTTTTTGAGCTAGGTAGAACTCTGTATTGCCATCGTTAGATATTACTCTGCATTGCCATCGTTAGGTATAACTCTGTTTGCCATCGTTAGGTATAACTCTGCATTGCCATCGTTAAGTATAACTCTGTATTGCCATCGTTAGGTATAACTCTGTATTGCCATCGCTCGTTTTCAGATGGAACTCATTTTTCCGTCAATGTCCATAATCGCCAGCGCATGTCCACTCCCTACAGTGGAACTCTTATTTTCAGTCAATGTCTATGATCGTCTACTATAAATCTATAATTTTCATTTTCCTTGAATGTCTAATTTTGTCCGACTACCCAGCAGCTTTGGGTTCGATAAAGATTTATGCAGTCACTGGAGGAAAAAGACTATCTCTAACCGACTCGAGACAAACTCCAACCGACTCGAGACAAACTCCAACCGACTCGAGACAAACTCCAACCGACTCGAGACTAACTCTAACCGACTCGAGACAAACTCTAACCGACTCGAGACAAACTCCAACCGACTCGAGACAAACTCTAACCGACTCGAGACAAACTCTAACCGACTCGAGACAAACTCCAACCGACTCGAGACAAACTCTAACCGACTCGAGACAAACTCTAACCGACTCGAGACTAACTCTAACCGACTCGAGACAAACTCTAACCGACTCAAGACTAACTCTAACCAAATCTCTTCAGGTATGGAGAGATGGGAACTTTGAGATGCAGAGCACCTCGTCACGTGATACTTCAGCAGCAGACAGTGGGCACGGAGCAAGCGAGGACGGGAGTCAGGAGAGAACCACCACGGACGGTCAGTTGCTCGCCATTTCTCTGGCTTGCTCTTTACCTCCACACTCTTTCTGCTTATCTCTTTTTTCCTCTGAATTTCTGTTTATTTCTTTTTTCCTCTTCAAAAGCCTCATTTCATATATCTCTTTTTTCTTATCTCTTTCCTTATAAAACCTCTCTTTTTCAATGACCCACATTCTTTTTCTGACTCTTTCAGTACACTCAGGTATCTCATCTTATCTCTTTTCCTTTTCCTCTCTCTCTCTCTCTCTCTCTCTCTCTCTATATATATATATATATATATATATATATATATATATACATATATATATATACTACATGGGCTAAAAAGAATCAGGCATACAACTTTATAATTACGGGATAAAAAAAAAAGAAACCACAAAACTACTTATGAAATGTAGAAACGTTTTGCTTTAATACGTTAGAAATGTACAGGAGAAAGTGACTTTTACGAGTTCTACATGAAGTTGGGAGAAGCTGAGCTCAGACGGCACAAGTGATTGGTCGGGGAAGGGTCAGTGCGCAGATTGCTTCAAGGTTCAGGGCAAGGACTAGGGATGGTGATGGCATAAAGCGTGACCTCATTCCTTATGGGCGTTAATATTTCTTACTTTCGCCCCATTTTTCTTTTTTTTTCATATTTTTCTTTGTCTTTCCTTTCTTTATCTCTCAAATCTCGTAAAGATTATTATCACCGATATTTCGTCCTCCTCGCTTCCTCACTTTATTTTTTTTTTATTTGCATTTTCTACTATTTTTTGTCTCTTTATACTATTACTTTTTTAATGTCATTTATTTTCTGTCCAAGCCTACACGTTTCCTTTTTTACGTTCTCACTGCATCTTTCTCTTCAAATGTTTTCTTCTGCTTTTCCTTCGCTTTTTATTCCTCTTTTTCTGTATCTATTGCTCTCTCGGTCTATGTCTCTTCCTTTTTATCTATATCACTCTAAAATTCTTGTTGTGTGTAGCTCTTTTACCATTTTGTAAATCTTTTTGTCACAAAGCCTATTTAGTTATTGTG
>JAWDGP010003167.1:127500-202500 GCA_033675545.1 Elysia crispata | reverse complement strand
TTTGCTGAAAAGAGAACAAGAATGCAAAGTTATCATTGTTTTTTAGAAATAAGGTTTCAAAAATGGATAAAGTGCATAAATTGTTTTCTTTAATTGAAACACTTCATTTGATTCCCCAAACTTTATTGACACCTGATTGAGGCGAATGAGTTTACAAACTTGATAAGAAGCATTAATGTTTAAAAACTTCATTTAGTGGAATATGTCTACAAAACGATTGTGGTGATAATTTTTAAATACTTAATAAGAACCGATATGTCTACCTAAATGATTAGAGCAGCTAGTTGTGCCTACTCGATTAAAGACGATGCTGTTTACCTAATTGCTTAGAAGAGATTACTATTCACTCATTAGGTTAGAGCTGATGAATATGATAAGAGCGGACAATGTTTAAGAACATGATTAGAGCCGTTAAGTTTGAGAACATGATTAAAGATGATAATGTTCATGAAAATGATGAAAGCAGATAAGTTTCTGAAAATGATTACAGCCGACAAGTTTATGATATGATTAGAGCCATGTTTAAAAACATTATTATAGCCGTTAGTGTTTATAAACATAATTAGAGCCGATAATGTTAATGAACATCATTAGAGCCGATAAGTTCATGAATATCATTAGAGCAGATAATGTTTATGAAAAATATGAGAGCCTATAATTTTTAAGAACATTATTATGTGAGCCGATAAGTTTATGAAACTGATCAAAGCTGATCAGTTTATGAACATGATTACAGCCGACAAGTTTATGAACACGATTAGAGCCAACAATGTTTAAAAACATTGTTAGAGCCGATAGTGTTTATGAACATGATTAGAGCCGATAAGTTTACAAACATGATGAGAGCCGATAAGTTTATGGACATGATTAGAGCCGATAAGTTTATAAACATTATTAGAGCCGATACGTTTACGAACATGATGAGATCCGATAAGTTTATGAATATGATTAGAGCCAATAAGGTTATGAACATGATTAGAGCCGATAAGTTTATAAACATTATTAGAGCCGATACGTTTACGAACATGACGAGAGCCGATAAGTTTATGAACATGATTAGAGCCGATAAGTTTACAAACATGATGAGAGCCGATAAGTTTATGAACATGATTAGAGCCGATAAGTTTATGGACATGATGAGAGCCGATAAGTTTATGAATATGGTAAGAGCCGATAAGTTAATGAAACTTTTTTTTTTTGATTGATGAAGCATAACTCCATTTTTTGGGTTTCTGTTTCAAACTCTTCTTTGTTCAATGTTTGACTTTTTTCTAATATATATCAAATTAATTGTCCTCTCAACATTGACTTCAACAGGTTTTTTTTTTTCTTTTCCAGGCTGACTGTGAGTAAACTCATAATTATTTTCCTCAGTCAGCATAGCTTCTTCATTTGCCTTTTTGCATTTCTAAAACCTTAACCTTGGGATGCTTTTTGTCCACAGACGATAAAAACTCGCAGAATATTGTTTCTGCTGAAGTTTGCCATGGTTCTGTTACATCTGCAAAGGGAGAATATGCTTCAAAGCGAGGGGTTATTTCAGGTTTTGAACAGCCACCATTTCTGAAGACTTTTCAGTGTAGTGGGGCTGCTAGGACTTCCGTGCAGAGAGATGGTGCGACCCTTCCATTGAGGAAGCCGAGGTCAGAGTTCAACCCTAAAACTGGAGAGCATAAATTAAAGGACGATGAAGGCGCGGAGATAACGAATCCTTATAGTTCCATGACGTCATTGAAACAGGCTGGGAGCAGACCAGAATCGCCTGTGTCCACACGTCGCCCAACAGGCTCCCCGGGACTCCCTGAAAAGTTGCGCACCTCCGAGTTGTATCAAAAACGAGCGGCCAAATCGAACAAACCAACAGGACTCGATGACACGATTTTAAAACGCTTGGTCATCAACGGGCGAAAGGTCACTTCTGAAGACGATGGCTACTGCTCCAGCGCTCCTGGCGGGGAGTCTGGGAGAGCCGCAGGTCTTGAGGGAGCCTTTCGACCAGCTGCTGTCCGAAATGACCAGTTTCCATATCCTCCACCACCGTCTTCTACGTCTTCCTTCAAAGACATGCGTCTTTGTTCAGAACCACCCGTCTCTCCCTACACCAAAATGTCGTCCTTGCCGCCTTTTACTTACCAAGAGATTTCTACTGCCCCGCGGCAATCGCTCTCCTCATCCTACACTGACCCACCGAACGGCCATGAGGCCGTGCCTAATCATGCGGGCTCCATGCATTCTTTGACAACAGCAACCAAAGGTCAAACCCCGATTGCGTCTAGCCCGCTTCTTAAAGGCGGTGGCAGGCAGCAAATTCTGCCGATGCTTGCAGGTAGGAACTCTCCTGTTATTCTTAATAATTCATCTAAAGCAGCAGCTTCAGCGGGTGCTTTGTGGCGCGCATCGTTCAGCACTAATTCCGCCAGCAGCACACCATCGCCGTATTTCCCATCGACCAAAGACACTGCCCTGGAGATGGCGCACAGCCATGCAGGAGGAAACCGAGAGATCTTGAACGACAGTCTAGAATCGCGGGATGACAGTAACACGACCACTACATCTGGCAGCTATGCCTTTGATGAAGATGAACTTTTTGTTGAACTGCCTCCTGCTAACGTGTAGGTGTAGCGTCTCTCACCTGTTTGTATGCTAGGAGTAATGCTTTTTACCAGATAATTCTTAAAGATTTTGTTGAAGTATTTTTATCTGTAACAGGACTTGCTTATATTTGTGTTAAAGTCCTCATGTACCATTCGCTAAATTCTTGGCAGAAATCCTATTCAACCTGTTTGTGGAAGGGTATCAAGAGTTAGTTAATGTCAGTCTGGAGGGCAAGCTGGTTGTATGTAGGATACAAACTCTATAACTTTAATGTGTGTATCTATAGTTCAAACTATAGTTAATTATGTTTGTATGTAAGAAAAAACTCCTTAATGTTAACGTCTATACGCATGGTGCAAACTTTATATATGTTTATATATAGGAAACAGAATCTATAATGTTAAAGCTTAAATCTGTAGTGGAAACTCTACAGCTATTGGTATGTAAGATACAAACTATATAATTTTAATGTCTGCGTTTAAAGTACAAACTGTACAGCTATTTATGTGTAGGATACACGCTCTATAATGTTAATGTATGTATCTATAAAGCAAACTTTAAAAAGCCTGAAACTATAGTATGATCACTCTACACATAGCTATGTCCATGGTATTAAGCTGTCTATATTTGGAAAAAAGCTCAGCTTGTGCTTTTACAGTCTGTTTAAAGATCCTTTCCAATGTTTTATTACAAAGCTATAACTTCCTATCAGATTTGCCTTAAAGGTGCCCTGCCCATTTATTTAAATGGACAAGATAATGAGCGTAGGAAAGAATCTATAAATAGATTTTCTGTAAAATGATTTTTTTTTAAGGGGACATTACAAAATAAGCTAGTTATGAGAAAAAACAATTATATTCTGAAAATTTACATGCTCGTTTAAACGTTTCTTGGTGTAGTTTTCAAAGTCCAGGTGTAAAGTCTAAAATGTTTAATTACGAAAATTCTCTCACTCTCTCTCTCTCTCTCTCTCTCTCTCTCTCTCTCTCTCTCTCTCTCTCTCTCTCTCTCTCTCTCTCTCTCTCTCTCTCTCTCTCTCTCTCTCTCTCTTTCTCCCTCCCTCTCTCTCTCTCCCTCTCTCTATCTATCTCTCTCTGTATATATCTCTCTCTTTCTCTCTCTCTCTCTCCCTCTTCTTTATATCTCTATGTATCTCTGTCTGTCTGTCTGTCAACCTGTCTGCATGTCTCTCTCTCTCTCTCTCTCTCTCTCTCTCTCTCTCGCTCTCTCTCTCTCTGTCTCTCTCTTTCTCCCTCCCTCTCTCTCTCACTCTCTCCATCTATCTCTCTCTGTATATCTCTCTCTTTCTCTCTCTCTATCTCTCTCTTCTTTATATCTCTATGTATCTCTGTCTGTCTGTCTGTCTGTCTGTCTCTCTTTCTCTGTGTGTGTGTGTCTGTATCTATATATATATATATATATATATATATATATATATATATATCTTTCCCGCACTCTCTCTCTCTCTTCCTGTATCTACTATCCATATATCTCCATCCATATCATTTGTACCTTTCTATCTTTGTCTTCTCTTTCTACCCACCCACCCCCTCTCAGCTTCGGATTTCATTCTCTTTCTCTATAATTCTATCTTTTTCTCTCTCCCGCTTTCTCTTTTTCTCTTTCTTCCTGATTCTCTTAATGTTTTTACTTAGATAATATCTATTTCAACTTAATAATACCATCGTTGACTCCATGTCTGTCTCTTCTTCCTTTCACCTCTCTTTTTCTCTCTCTTTCTCTCTCGCTCTCTCTATCTATCTAATTTTACGCCCCTCCATTTCTAGGTATCGGTACCAATTTTTATTTTTAATTGTTTACAAAATGACGCTATGGTAATATAGTTGCAAAAACATAGAACTACAACCTACCACATCTCTACCTACTGGAATCACGTGACCACTGCATCACCGGATTTTGACAAACGATTTTTGTATGGGATCGTAACCACCTATGAGGGGGGGGGGGGGGGTCGCCAAAGGATGTGGAATGTGATACATTTACTTATGATTATTATTCCAATTCCATTTATATGTTCTCTTCCTATTTTGTGCCTTTTTTATATTCAGCTAGCCTCTATAAACTTCTAGAGAGTATCCGTTTTTTTTTAATTGCTTCATTTTGCGGATAAGTGTTAAGTAATTTCGAAGTGCTTCGATTGTTGATTAAAATCCGAAGATCCTTAGATGTGAAGGGATGTATGATTTCAGTCCTCCTAACCCATTTTTATGACAAGAAATGAGTACAATGTTTACACATTTACAAATTTTAAGCTTTACTGTCGTAAAAAATATTAACGTCAAAAATACTTTTCATGTTACTTTCTTTACTTAGATATCGTGAAAATTGCAACTGTGTGTAAGCATGACACGTACGCATCTTTCTTAGGAGGTTAAATATCTAACAAATGTTTTGTATCCCACACTCTTTGTCTTGATTGCTATCGCCTCAGTGCCATCTGTTGTCTGTCTTTTGTAGTTTCAGATCAGTATTTCGTGACATTTAACGAAAACAGTTACTGGATATTCCAAACTAATAACTCGTTACAAGTATGAATCATTTACAAAAAAGGCTCTTTGTCAGTGATCGCCTGAACAACATAAAAAAAATATAATGTGAAATTCCAACAAACTTATCGTCTGGCGAGAGGCGTTACCGGAAATCATCATCAGGTTAAAATAAATTGAATTACGGATAGATAGGACAACGATCAGAAAGATGTCACTAGAGTTACTATAGACAGTTAGTATTGTGCGCACATTAGACAGGAAATATGTCAATGTGCGTTTGGACTATTAAATCATGGACGATAATAAAGACTAACTCGTGACGAATATGTACATCTCAGGTTTTGAAGAGAGCTCACCATAGAGGTGTTGAGGAGACCAAGAGCGTACATTCTCAGTTCAGACTTATACCTCACACAGTCGGATCATATGTTAATAATTCAATTAAACGAGAAATCTCAAAGGTTTATCTTATATTGTTATTGAGTGGATAAGTGCTAAATCAGATAATATAGACAGAAATCGTGCGTACTTTAGACAAGAAATATGCCACCCCAGTCAATATAGACATAATGGTGCGCTCTTTGAAAAGGAAATATGTAACCACAGTTAGTATAGACAGAAATAGTGCGCATTTTAGACAGGAAAGATGTGGCAACAGCTAATATAGACAGATATGGTGCGCACTTTAAACAGGAAAAATGTCACCACAGTAAATATAGACAGATATTTTGCGCATTTTGGACTGGAAAGATGTCACAACAGCTAATATAGTCAGATATGGTGCGCACTTCAGACGGAAAGATGTGACACTGTTTCCTTAACAAATACACATTTCACAAAGCCAGACTATTCTCCAAGTTAGAGGACCCGGTTGTGATGATATATATATATATATATATATTTTTTTTTTTTTTTTTTTAAATTCAATCTTAAATGTTAAAGAATTTTTAGTTGAAAGAATGAATGTTAAATGTTAAGATGATCAACTTAGGTAAGCTATTTTTATTGTTGTTGTTGTTGTTGGTGTTGTTGTTGTTGTTTTTGTTGTTGCTGTTGTTGTTGTTGTGCTCATAATAGAAATTCTTGCTGAAATAGGCTTTACAACACCAACTTCATCTGCAATTATGTAATAAAGATAAAAGAAAAAGTTATCAATGTTCTCTAACTCTCTCTCTCTCTCTCTCTCTCTCTCTCTCTCTCTCTATCTTTCTTTCTTTCTTTCTTTTAAAGTCTTTAAATTGGAAGACAGGGACAAGGGGCAGTTAATATGAATCAACTTGTGTTTTTGTGATCTATGAATGTGTATATATTCACACACACACACACACATATATATATATATATATGTATATATAAAATTATACACAAACTAACCCCTCTTTGATAAGGTCTTGAAAAATCTCATGAATTTTATAAATTATTAATGATGATTAGTTTGCACAAAAAAATGCTAATATATCCAAAGTAAGGAGAAAAAAATATGATAATAATTTACAAGTTTTCTTTTACGCTCGCGCATGAAGGTGCGGGAGACATGTAATGTGTAGCTTAACTGTTTGCGAATTAAGGGAAAATCTTAAAGATAGGTTTAAGCTTGATATAACATAAAATGCTCCAGTTACATTAGATCACTTTATGGGTTAAAATGGGATTGGCTATATTTTTTTTAAATTATTAATTCCATTTTTCTTTAAATTTTTTTTTCAAAATTTTACCTGTTTCAAGCTTTTTACAAATTCTGAAAAAATTAAAAATAAATGACTATGGGGTATTTTGTTATACAAAGAAAGAACGTTTCTAAAAAAATTAACAATCCTTAGGAACCTCTAAGTTAATTGTTATTCATCTGACTGTTGTCAAACAGAATAGAAAGCTATTTTGTTAACAAGAAGCAAACAGTCTTTGACAGAGCGGACTCTTAAGGTTCAACCATGCATTTTTTTGTATATTGAACTTTCATCAAGAGGCTAATCACATAAATGCATTTGACATAAACCTACATTTGTGTTCATCAGAAATTTGCAACAATATGTTACTTCATCTTCGTCAGCGTCTGATCTCTCCACGATCTACTGTCTACAATTTTATTTTTAGTGAAAGCGGGTGTCCATGTTGGCATCCAAGCTGTTTTGTTTTTAATGAAAATGAGAGATCATGCAGGCATCTATATATAAGCTGTTTTGGTTTTATTGAAAGCGGGTGATCAAGCAAGGATCTATGTGTAAGCTGTTATGGTTTTAACGAAACCATGTGATCATGCAGGCATCTATATAAAACCTGTTTTGGTTTTAGTGAAAGCGGGAGATCATGCAGGCATCTATATAAAAATTGTTTTGGTTTTAGTGAAAGCGGGGGATCCTGCAGGCATCTATATAAAAGCTGTTTTGGTTTTAGTAAAAGCGGGAGATCCTGCAGGCATCTATATAAAAGCTGTTTTGGTTTTAGTGAAGGCGGGGGATCCTGCAGGCATCTATATGTAAGCTGTTTTGGTTTTAGTGAAAGCGGGAGATCATGCAGGCATCTATATGAAAGCTGTTTTGGTTTTAGTGAAAGTGGGGGATCCTGGAGGCATCTATATGTAAGCTGTTTTGGTTTTAGTGAAAGCGGGGGATCATGCAGGCATCTATATGTAAGCTGTTTTGCCTTTAGTGAAAGCGCTGTATCATGGAGGCATCTATATGTAAGCTGTTTTGGTTTTAGTGAAAGCGGGAGATCATGCAGGCATCAATATTTAAGCTGTTTTGCCTTTAGTGAAAGCGGGGGATCATGCAGGCATCTATATGTAAGCTGTTTTGCCTTTAGTGAAAGCGGGGGATCCTGCAGGCATCTATAGATAAACTGTTTTGTTTTAGTGAAAGCGTGTGATCATGCAGGGATTTCTAGATGTAAGCTGTTTTGTTTTTAGTCAAAGGGGTAGTCATTTAGGCTTTGTAAGCTTTTTTGGTTTTAGTGATAGCGGAAGATCATGCAGGCAGGCAGCTTTATGTCAGTTTTTTTGGTTTTAGTGTTAGCGGATGATTATGCATGCATCTATATGTAAGCTGTTTGGGATTTTGTGAAAACGGGTGATCCTGCAAGCAGATATATGTAAGCTCTTTTGGTTTTAGTGATAGCGGGTGATCATGCAGACATGTATATGGAAGAATTTTTGGTTTTAGTGAAGCGTATGACCATGCAGGCATATATATGTAAGCTGTTCTGATTTTATTGAAAGCGGGTGATCATGTAGGCATCTATATATATATAAGCTGTTTTGATTTTAGTGAAAGCGGGGAATATTGTAGGCATCTATGTATGAGTTGTTTTGTTTTTATTAAAAGCGGGTGATTTTGTAGGCATCTATATATAAGCTTTTTTGTTTTTAGTGAAAGCGGGTGATCATGCAGGCATCTATATGAAAGCTTTTTTGTTTTTAGTGAAACCGGGTGATTATGCACGCAATTCTAGGTATCAGTTGATTTGTCTTTTATGAAAGTGGAGGATCATGCAGACATCTATATGTACGCTGTTTTGTGTGTAGTGAAAGTGGGAGATCCTGCAGGCATCTATATGTAAGCTGTTTTGGGATTTTTTAAAGCGGGGAATTTTGCAGGCGTCTGCATGTAAGCTGTTTTAGTTTTAGTGAAAACAAGGGATTATGCAGGCATCTATATGTTCATTCTTTCAACTAAAAATTCTTTAACATATAAGATCGAGTTAAAAAAAAAATATATATATCTTATATGTTAAAGAATTTTTAGTTGAAAGAATGAATGTTAAATGTTAAGATGATCAACTTAAGTAAGCTATTTTATTGTTGTTGTTGTTCTTGTTGTTGTTGTTTTTGTTGTTGCTGTTGTTGTTGTTGTGCTCATAATAGAAATTATTGCTGAAATAGGCTTTACAGCACCAAATTGATCTGCAATTATGTAATAAAGATAAAAGAAAAAGTTTTCAATGTTCTCTCTCTCTCTCTCTCTCTCTCTCTCTCTCTCTCTCTCTCTCTCTCTCTCTCTTTCTTTCTTTCTTTTAAAGTTTTTGAAAGGGAAGACAGGGACAAGGGGCAGTTACTATGAATCATATTGTGTTTTCGTGAACTATGAATGTGTATATATTCACACACACACACACACACACATATATATATATATATATATATATATATATATATATATATGACTTACTTGACTTAGGGCCTTCCGCGTCTCAGTCGTCCGACGGGGGCGCTTCGGCAGCTTTTCGGATTCTCGTCGACAGTTCTCTCCATTGCTGTCTGTTCTGGGCGATGCATCTTAGGTGTTCGAGGTCTTCCCTAGTTGTGAGTTGTAGTGTGTTTTCTTGTAGTCTTGATAGGTCTTTGTTGAGGACGACTGGTAGTGTTGTTAAAGGGCGGCCCCGAAACTTTTTTCCGTGTGTGGCGAAATAGCTGTTCATTGATTTATTAGCAGGTATTTCAATATTTCTTCTAAGTATGTGCCCGAAAAGGCGCCACCTGTTCTCAAGTATATAAATAGAAAGGGGGTGTTCCTCGCACTTGTTGTAAAGAGATGAATTTGTGATTTTAACGGGGTATTTGATGTTGAGAACTTTCCTTAGCTGTTTACGATGAAATGCATTTAATTTTTCTTCTTCAGATTTTGTCAGTGCCCAGGTGCCGCAGTTGTAGACAAGTATTGATTTTACGAGCGACCTGTATAATTTCAGCTTGGTCTTTCTTTTAATCTTATCTCCTTTGATCCAGACATTTAGAAGCTTTGTCAGTGCTGCATTGGATAGTCGTTTCCTCCTCTCAACGTCTTCTTCGTCGCCTATGAGAGTTCCAACTTTTTTTGTATTTTTATACTCTGTTCCAGCTCTTGACAACGTTGTAAACTCTGTCTTATCTATATTGACCAGTAGATTGTATTTATGTAAGGTGTTTTGTACTTCTTCCGTATCGACGAAATTCAGACCAACAAAATCTACGTCGTCAGCGTATGCAATCTCTGTAGGTAGAGTCTTTTCCAGTTTATTGGTCGGTCGTGGCAAGATGGTTCTTACTTCTTTCAGGGCATTCTCTAAATATACTGAAAACAATACGGGGCTAAGACTGTCTCCTTGCGGGGTGCCTATGTTGCTCACAAAGGGTCTTTCCTTTGTTGCACCATTGATCCTAGTGTTAATGACTGTATCGCTTAAGAGAAAACGTATTATTCTCAGCTCATCTTCTTCAACTATGCGTTCTATTATGTCAAGCAAAATTTGTCTATCTATTGTGTCGAAGGCTGCTGACATGTCAATCCCTGTGATTTTGATCTCGACATCCTCTTTCTTAGCCTTGGCTGCCAGCCATTTATGCGTCCATGCGACGTCGGACGTGCTTCTTTCAGGCCGAAAGCCACTTTGGCTGTGAGATAGATATTCTTCAATGTTCGGTCTTATTCTGTGAAGAGTTATGATTGAAAGAGCCTTTCTGATGGTGTTAAGTAGAGTAATAGGCCTTAAGTTTTTAGGTGGACCTTTCGGCTTGCCTGGTTTGGGTATTGCAATTAATTCTCCTGAGTTGATGTTGATTGTTTCGTGTTCTTCAAACACCCTGTTTAATATGTTTGCGATACTTTTATGTAGTAGTGGTGTTCCATATTTGAGGAGCTCTCCACTTATTTCGTCTCCTCCTGGAGCTCTGTTGTTTTTTAAACTTTCTAAGCTTTTTCTCACTTCCTCCGATGTGAATGGTTTATTCAGTTTCCTAGGTATGCCTTGAAACGATGCTATACTTGCTAGGTCTTTGTTTTTGAAATTTTTCTTTAAAAAAGTCCGCTACTATTTCTAAAGTTTGATTAGGATTGATGACGAGCTTTCCTGACGAGTCTTCCACTGACGGATTTTCATAATGTTTTTGATTAAGCAGCTTGACTGCTTTGAACATAGCATTATCTGAGTTTGCCTCATTTATCTTCTGTACTTTTTTCTCCAGTTCTTCATTTCTTTGTTCAAGGATCGTTTTCCGAATCGTGTGTAGTACCCTATTTCTTTCATTTCTTAATTTTATCTTTCTTTCTTCGTTATCGGTGTTTTGAATTTGTAGCCTAAGGTCTTTTTGTCTGTTCGATAGCTCAGAAATAGTATCATTCGCGGTGCGTTTTTGTTTGTTACACGTATTTACTCCAGCACTTGCTTTGGCTGACTCTTTAATCGCCTGCTGTACGTTTGTCCATGAATCGCTCACTGTGCTGTTGTTGTTGTCTTGCTCAATTGTTATCAGCCGCTCATTGAGACCTGTTTTATATTGGTCTAGGCACACTTTGCTGCTAGTTAGGTTGGCTAAGTTTATTTTTGGGGTCTTTGGTGTGTTCTTTTTTGTGTGCCAGAGCTTGCCTTTTTCAAATTTAAAGGTTGATTTAACTAGGCGGTGGTCGCTGTTTGTTAAGGTCCCCGCGTATGATCTTGCGTTCGTTAATAAATGTTTATGTCGCTTTTGACAAATTATGAAGTCAATTTGGTTAAATATTGAGACGACCTTTCCTGTGTCTTTGTCCTTAAATTGCCCTGTCCATGTTGTTATATGCCTGGATGGGTGGTTAAATGCACTATTCGTAATGAAGTAGTCTCTATCTTCACATAACTCTAACAATTTCTCGCCATTGTTGTTTCTTTTTCCTTTTGAAAAACTTCCTATGCACGTATCTGTCTTTTGTTTTTGTCCAATTTTTGCATTGAAATCCCCGGCCAGAATGAGAATGGTGTTTTTTCCTACACAGTTAATGGTTTCGTTGAGTGACTTATAAAAAGAATCTAGTTCGTCTGGGTCTTTTTCTACCTTCTGACTTGTTGGACCATAGACGTTTATAATCGATATAAGTTTAATTTTATCTTCATTTTTAAATGTTTCACTGACGTCTAATTGTAACACACATATTCTGTCATTAACTTTCCAAGTGCGATGAACCTTTTCACTCCAATATTTATTTAGAAGAAATCCATTTCCATAGTGTCTCGAATCACTTTGGAAACACAGAAGGCGCTGATCTTGAATATTTATATCTGCGCCATTTGCAATTTTTGTCTCCTGTAGGCACAACACGTCTCCTTTGTATTTATATAGGTCTGTTGCAAGATTTTCTTTGGATATGTGGCTATTTAGTCCTCTCACATTTAAAGAACACACACTGAATTTCATAGTCCAGAACAGAAAACACAGATAGGTGTTGACTAATATCCGATTAAGCTTAGACTATCCACTGAGCTTGGAGCTCAGCGTCAAGAGGTGTCAGCCATCTTGTCCATTTATATATATATATATAATTATACCCAAACTAACCCCTCTTTGATAAGGTCTTGAAAAATCTCATGAACTTTATAAATTATTAATGATGATTAGTTTGCACAAAAAAATGCTAATGTATCCAAAGTAAGAAGAAAAAAATATGATAATAATTTACAAGTTTTCTTTTACGCTCGCGCATGAAGGTGCGGGAGACATGTAATGTGTAGCTTAACTGTTTGCGAATTAAGGGAAAATCTTAAAGATAGGTTTAAGCTTGATATAACATAAAATGCTCCAGTTACATTAGATCACTTTATGGGTTAAAATGGGATTGGCTATATTTTTTTTAAATTATTAATTCCATTTTTCTTTAAATTTTTTTTTTCAAAATTTTACCTGTTTCAAGCTTTTTACAAATTCTGAAAAATTTAAAAATAAATGACAATGGGGTATTTTGTTATACAAAGAAAGAACGTTTCTACAAAAATTAGCAATCCTTAGGAACCTCTAAGTTAATTATTATTCATTTCACTGTTGTCAAACAGAATAGAAAGCTATTTTGTTAACAAGAAGCAAACAGTCTTTGACAAAGCGGACTTTTAAGGTTCAAACATGATATTTTTTTGTATAATGAACTTTCATCAAGAGGCTAATCACATAAATGCATTTGACATAAACCTACATTTGTGTTCATCAGAAATTTGCAACAATATGTTACTTCATCTTCGTCAGCGTCTGATCTCTCCACGATCTACTGTCTACAATTTTATTTTTAGTGAAAGCGGGTGTCCATGTTGGCATCCAAGCTGTTTTGTTTTTAATGAAAATGAGAGATCATGCAGGCATCTATATATAAGCTGTTTTGGTTTTATTGAAAGCGGGTGATCAATCAGGGATCTATGTGTAAGCTGATTTGGTTTTAACGAAACCATGTGATCATGCAGGCATCTATATAAAACCTGTTTTGGTTTTAGTGAAAGCGGGAGATCATGCAGGCATCTAAATAAAAATTTTTTTGGTACTAGTAAAAGCGGGGGATCCTGCAGGCATCTATATGTAAGCTGTTTTGGTTTTAGTAAAAGCGGGAGATCATGCAGGCATCTATATGTAAGCTGTTTTGCCTTTAGTGAAAGCGGGGGATCATGCAGGCATCTATATGTAAGCTGTTTTGCCTTTAGTGAAAGCGGGGGTCATGCAGGCATCTATATGTAAGCTGTTTTGGTTTTAGTGAAAGCGGGGGATCATGCAGGCATCTATATGTAAGCTGTTTTGCCTTTAGTGAAAGCGCTGGATCATGCAGGCATCTATATATAAGCTGTTTTGGTTTTAGTGAAAGCGGGGGATCATGCAGGCATCAATATTTAAGCTGTTTTGCCTTTAGTGAAAGCGGGGGATCATGCAGGCATCTATATGTAAGCTGTTTTGCCTTTAGTGAAAGCGGGGGATCCTGCAGGCATCTATATCTAAGCTGTTTTGCCTTCAGTGAAAGCGGGAGATCATGCAGGCATCTATAGATAAACTGTTTTGTTTTAGTGAAAGCGTGTGATCATGCGGGGATTTCTAGGTGTAAGCTGTTTTGTTTTTAGTCAAAGTGGTAATCATTTAGGCTTTGTAAGCTTTTTTGGTTTTAGTTGTAGCGAAAGTTCATGCAGGCAGGCAGCTATATGTAAGTTTTTTTGGTTTTAGTGTTAGCGGATGATTATGCATGCATCTATATGTAAGCTGTTTGGGATTTTGTGAAAACGGGTGATCCTGCAAGCAGATATATGTAAGCTCTTTTGGTTTTAGTGATAGCGGGTGATCATGCAGACATGTATATGGAAGAATTTTTGGTTTTAGTGAAGCGTATGACCATGCAGGCATATATATGTAAGCTGTTCTGATTTTATTGAAAGCGGGTGATCATGTAGGCATATATATATATATATATATATATATATATATAAGCTGTTTTGATTTTAGTGAAAGCGGGGAATATTGTAGGCATCTATGTATGAGTTGTTTTGTTTTTATTGAAAGCGTGTGATCATGCAAGCATCTGCATATAAGCTGTTTTGTTTTTAGTGAAAGAGGGTTATCATGCAGGCATGATGTATATATAATCTTTTTTGTTTTTAGTGAAAGCGGGTGATCATGCAGGCATCTATATGAAAGCTGTTTTGGTTTTAGTGAAACCGGGTGATTATGCACGCAATTCTAGGTATCAGCTGTTTTGTCTTTTATGAAAGTGGAGGATCATGCAGACATCTATATATACGCTGTTTTGTGTTTAGTGAAAGTGGCAGATCCTGCAGGCATCTATATGTAAGCTGTTTTGGGATTTTTTAAAGCGGGGAATTTTGCAGGCGTCTACATGTAAGCTGTTTTAGTTTTAGTGAAAACAAGGGATTATGCAGGCATCTATATGTTCATTCTTTCAACTAAAAATTCTTTAACATATAAGATCGAATTAAAATATATATATATATATATTTTTTTTTTTTAATTCAATCTTAAATGTTAAAGAATTTTTAGTTGAAAGAATGAATGTTAAATGTTAAGATGATCAACTTAAGTAAGCTATTTTTATTGTTGTTGTTGTTCTTCTTATTGTTGTTGTTTTTGTTGTTGCTGTTGTTGTTGTTGTGCTCATAATAGAAATTCTTGCTGAAATAGGCTTTACAACACCAAATTCATCTGCAATTATGTAATAAAGATAAAAGAAAAAGTTATCAGTGCTCTCTCTCTCTCTCTCTCTCTCTCTCTCTCTCTCTCTCTCTCTCTCTCTCTCCCTCTCTCTCTCTCTCTCTCTTTCTTTCTTTCTTTCTTTCTTTTAAAGTCTTTGAAAGGGAAGACAGGGACAAGGGGCAGTTAATACGAATCAATTTGTGTTTTCGTGAGCTATGAATGTGTATATATTCAAACACACACACACACACACACACATATATATATAAAATTATACACAAACTAACCCCCCTTTGATAAAGTTTTGAAAAATCTCATGAACTTTATAAATTATTAATGATGATTAGTTTGCACAAAAAAATGCTAATGTATCCAAAGTAAGAAGAAAAAAATATGATAATAATTTACAAGTTTTCTTTTACGCTCGCGCATGAAGGTGCGGGAGACATGTAATGTGTAGCTTAACTGTTTGCGAATTAAGGGAAAATCTTAAAGATAGGTTTAAGCTTGATATAACATAAAATGCTCCAGTTACATTAGATCACTTTATGGGTTAAAATGGGATTGGCTATATTTTTTTTAAATTATTAATTCCATTTTTCTTTAAATTTTTTTTTTCAAAATTTTACCTGTTTCAAGCTTTTTACAAATTCTGAAAAATTTAAAAATAAATGACTATGGGGTACTTTGTTATACAAAGAAAGAATGTTTCTACAAAAATTAGCAATCCTTAGGAACCTCTAAGTTAATTATTATTCATTTCACTGTTGTCAAACAGAATAGAAAGCTATTTTGTTAACAAGAAGCAAACAGTCTTTGACAGAGCGGAATCTTAAGGTTCAACCATGATTTTTTTTGTATAATGAACTTTCATAAATAGACTAATCACATAAATGCATTTGACATAAACCTACATTTGTGTTCATCAGAAATTTGCAACAATATGTTACTTCATCTTCGTCAGCGTCTGATCTCTCCACGATCTACTGTCTACAATTTTTTTTTTAGTGAAAGCGGGTGTCCATGCTGGCATCCAAGCTGTTTTGTTTTTAATGAAAATGAGAAATCATGCAGGCATCTATATATAAGCTGTTTTGCTTTTAGTGAAAGCGGGGAACCTGCAGAGATCTATATGTAAGCTGTTTTGGTTTTAGTAAACCATGTGATCATGCAGGCATCTATATAAAACCTGTTTTGGTTTTAGTGAAAGCGGGAGATCATGCAGGCATCTATATTAAATATGTTTTGGTTTTAGTGAAAGCGGGAGATCATGCAGGCATCTATATGTAAGCTGTTTTGGTTTTAGTGAAAGCGGGGGATCATGCAGGCATCTATATGTAAGCTGTTTTGGTTTTAGTGAAAGCGGGGGATCATGCAGGCATCTATATGTAAGCTGTTTTGCCTTTAGTGAAAGCGCTGGATCATGGAGGCATCTATATGTAAGCTGTTTTGGTTTTAGTGAAAGCGGGGGATCATGCAGGCATCAATATTTAAACTGTTTTGCCTTTAGTGAAAGCGGGGGATCATGCAGGCATCTATATGTAAGCTGTTTTGCCTTTAGTGAAAGCGGGGGATCCTTCAGGCATCTATATCTAAGCTGTTTTGCCTTCAGTGAAAGCGGGAGATCATGCAGGCATCTATAGATAAACTGTTTTGTTTTAGTGAAAGCGTGTGATCATGCAGGGATTTCTAGATGTAAGCTGTTTTGTTTTTAGTCAAAGGGATAATTTTTTAGGCTTTGTAAGCTTTTTGGTTTTAGTGATAGCGGAAGATCATGCAGGCAGGCAGCTATATGTAAGTTTTTTGGTTTTAGTGTTAGCGGATGATTATGCATGCATCTATATGTAAGCTGTTTGGGATTTTGTGAAAACGGGTGATCCTGCAAGCAGATATATGTAAGCTCTTTTGGTTTTAGTGATAGCGGGTGATCATGCAGACATGTATATGGAAGAATTTTTGGTTTTAGTGAAGCGTATGACCATGCAGCCATATATATGTAAGCTGTTCTGATTTTATTGAAAGCGGGTGATCATGTAGGCATCTATATATATATATAAGCTGTTTTGATTTTAGTGAAAGCCGGGAAAATTGTAGGCGTCTATGTATGAGTTGTTTTGTTTTTATTGAAAGCGGGTGATCATGCACGCATCTGCATATAAGCTGTTTTGTTTTTAGTGAAAGAGGGTTATCATGCAGGCATGATGTATATATAATCTTTTTTGTTTTTAGTGAAAGCGGGTGATCATGCAGGCATCTATATGAAAGCTGTTTTGGTTTTAGTGAAACCGGGTGATTATGCACGCAATTCTAGGTATCAGCTGTTTTGTCTTTTATGAAAGTGGAGGATCATGCAGACATCTATATATACGCTGTTTTGTGTTTAGTGAAAGTGGCAGATCCTGCAGGCATCTATATGTAAGCTGTTTTGGGATTTTTTAAAGCGGGGAATTTTGCAGGCGTCTACATGTAAGCTGTTTTAGTTTTAGTGAAAACAAGGGATTATGCAGGCATCTATATGTTCATTCTTTCAACTAAAAATTCTTTAACATATAAGATTGAATTAAAAAATATATTTTTTATATATATATATTTTTTTTTTTAAATTCAATCTTAAATGTTAAAGAATTTTTAGTTGAAAGAATGAATGTTAAATGTTAAGATGATCAACTTAAGTAAGCTATTTTCATTGTTGTTTTTGTTGTTCTTATTGTTGTTGTTTTTGTTGTTGCTGTTGTTGTTGTTGTGCTAATAATAGAAATACTTGCTGAAATAGGCTTTACAACACCAAATTCATCTTCAATTATGTAATAAAGATAAAAGAAAAAGTTATCAGTGCTCTCTCTCTCTCTCTCTCTCTCTCTCTCTCTCTCTTTCTTTCTTTCTTTATTTTAAAGTCTTTGAAAGTGAAGACAGGGACAAGGGGCAGTTAATATGAATCAATTTTTGTTTTAGTGAGCTATGAATGTGTATATATTCACACACACACACACACATATATATATATATATATAATTATACACAAACTAACCCCTCTTTGATAAGGTCTTGAAAAAACTCATGAACTTTATAAATTATTAATGATGATTAGTTTGCACAAAAAAATGCTAATGTATCCAAAGTAAGAAGAAAAAAATATGATAATAATTTACAAGTTTTCTTTTACACTCGCGCATGAAGGTGCGGGAGACATGTAATGTGTAGCTTAACTGTTTGCGAATTAAGGGAAAATCTTAAAAATAGGTTTAAGCTTGATAAAACATAAAATGCTCCAGTTACATTAGATCACTTTATGGGTTAAAATGGGATTGGCTATATTTTTTTTAAATTATTAATTCCATTTTTCTTTAAATTTTTTTTTTCAAAATTTTACCTGTTTCAAGCTTTTTACAAATTCTGAAAAATTTAAAAATAAATGACAATGGGGTATTTTGTTATACAAAGAAAGAACGTTTCTACAAAAATTAGCAATCCTTAGGAACCTCTAAGTTAATTATTATTCATTTCACTGTTGTCAAACAGAATAGAAAGCTATTTTGTTAACAAGAAGCAAACAGTCTTTGACAAAGCGGACTTTTAAGGTTCAAACATGATATTTTTTTGTATAATGAACTTTCATCAAGAGGCTAATCACATAAATGCATTTGACATAAATCTACATTTGCGTTCATCAGAAATTTGCAACAATATGTTACTTCATCTTCGTCAGCGTCTGATCTCTCCACGATCTACTGTCTACAATTTTATTTTTAGTGAAAGCGGGTGTCCATGCTGGCATCCAAGCTGTTTTGTTTTTAATGAAAATGAGAGATCATGCAGGCATCTATATATAAGCTGTTTTGGTTTTAGTGAAAGCGGGTGATCAAGCAGGGATCTATGTGTAAGCTGTTTTGGTTTTAACGAAACCATGTGATCCTGCAGGCATCTATATAAAAGCTGTTTTGGTTTTAGTGAAAGCGGGAGATCATGCAGGCATCTATATAAAAGCTGTTTTGGTTTTAGTGAAAGCGGGAGATCATGCAGGCATCTATATGTAAGCTGTTTTGGTTTTAGTGAAAGTGGGGGATCCTGCAGGCATCTATATGTAAGCTGTTTTGGTTTTAGTGAAAGCGGGGGATCATGCAGGCATCTATATGTAAGCTGTTTTGCCTTCAGTGAAAGCGCTGGATCATGGAAGCATTTATATGTAAGCTGTTTTTGTTTTAGTGAAAGTGGGGGATCATGCAGGCATCAATATGTAAACTGTTTTGCCTTTAGTGAAAGCGGGGGATCATGCAGGCATCTTTATGTAAGCTGTTTTGCCTTTAGTGAAAGCGGGGGATCCTTCAGGCATCTATATCTAAGCTGTTTTGCCTTCAGTGAAAGCGGGAGATCATGCAGGCATCTATAGATAAACTGTTTTGTTTTAGTGAAAGCGTGTGATCATGCAGGGATTTCTAGATGTAAGCTGTTTTGTTTTTAGTCAAAGGGATAATTTTTTAGGCTTTGTAAGCTTTTTTGGTTTTAGTGATAGCGGAAGATCATGCAGGCAGGCAGCTATATGTAAGTTTTTTTGGTTTTAGTGTTAGCGGATGATTATGCATGCATCTATATGTAAGCTGTTTGGGATTTTGTGAAAACGGGTGATCCTGCAAGCAGATATATGTAAGCTCTTTTGGTTTTAGTGATAGCGGGTGATCATGCAGACATGTATATGGAAGAATTTTTGGTTTTAGTGAAGCGTATGACCATGCAGGCATATATATGTAAACTGTTCTGATTTTATTGAAAGCGGGTGATCATGTAGGCATCTATAGATATATATTAGCTGTTTTGATTTTAGTGAAAGCGGGGAATATTGTAGGCATCTATGTATGAGTTGTTTTGTTTTTATTGAAAGCATCTGCATATAAGCTGTTTTGTTTTTAGTGAAAGAGGGTTATCATGCAGGCATGATGTATATATAATCTTTTTTGTTTTTAGTGAAAGCGGGTGATCATGCAGGCATCTATATGAAAGCTGTTTTGGTTTTAGTGAAACCGGGTGATTATGCACGCAATTCTAGGTATCAGCTGTTTTGTCTTTTATGAAAGTGGAGGATCATGCAGACATCTATATATACGCTGTTTTGTGTTTAGTGAAAGTGGCAGATCCTGCAGGCATCTATATGTAAGCTGTTTTGGGATTTTAAAGCGGGGAATTTTGCAGGCGTCTACATGTAAGCTGTTTTAGTTTTAGTGAAAACAAGGGATTATGCAGGCATCTATATGTTCATTCTTTCAACTAAAAATTCTTTAACATATAAAATTGAATTAAAAAATATATATATATATATATATATATATATATTTTTTTTTTTAAATTCAATCTTAAATGTTAAAGAATTTTTAGTTGAAAGAATGAATGTTAAATGTTAAGATGATCAACTTAAGTAAGCTATTTTTATTGTTGTTGTTGTTCTTCTTATTGTTGTTGTTTTTGTTGTTGCTGTTGTTGTTGTTGTGCTCATAATAGAAATTCTTGCTGAAATAGGCTTTACAACACAAAATTCATCTGCAATTATGTAATAAAGATAAAATAAAAAGTTATCAGTGCTCTCTCTCTCTCTCTCTCTCTCTCCCTCTCTCTCTCTCTCTCTTTCTTTCTTTCTTTCTTTTAAAGTCTTTGAAAGGGAAGACAGGGACAAGGGACAGTTAATATGAATCAATTTGTGTTTTCGTGAGCTATGAATGTGTATACATTCACACACACACACACACATATATATATATAATTATACCCAAACTAACCCCTCTTTGATAAGGTCTTGAAAAATCTCATGAACTTTATAAATTATTAATGATGATTAGTTTGCACAAAAAAATGCTAATGTATCCAAAGTAAGAAGAAAAAAATATGATAATAATTTACAAGTTTTCTTTTACACTCGCGCATGAAGGTGCGGGAGACATGTAATGTGTAGCTTAACTGTTTGCGAATTAAGGGAAAATCTTAAAAATAGGTTTAAGCTTGATAAAACATAAAATGCTCCAGTTACATTAGATCACTTTATGGGTTAAAATGGGATTGGCTATATTTTTTTTAAATTATTAATTCCATTTTTTTTTAAATTTTTTTTTCAAAATTTTACCTGTTTCAAGCTTTTTACAAATTCTGAATTATTTTAAAAATAAATGACAATGGGGTATTTTGTTATACAAAGAAAGAACGTTTCTACAAAAATTAGCAATCCTTAGGAACCTCTAAGTTAATTATTATTCATTTCACTGTTGTCAAACAGAATAGAAAGCTATTTTGTTAACAAGAAGCAAACAGTCTTCGACAAAGCGGACTTTTAAGGTTCAAACATGATATTTTTTTGTATAATGAACTTTCATCAAGAGGCTAATCACATAAATGCATTTGACATAAACCTACATTTGGGTTCATCAGAAATTTGCAACAATATGTTACTTCATCTTCGTCAGCGTCTGATCTCTCCACGATCTACTGTCTACAATTTTATTTTTAGTGAAAGCGGGTGTCCATGTTGGCATCCAAGCTGTTTTGTCTTTAATGAAAATAAGAGATCATGCAGGCATCTATTTATAAGCTGTTTTGGTTTTATTGAAAGCGGGTGATCAAGCAAGGATCTATGTGTAAGCTGTTTCGGTTTTAACGAAACCATGTGATCATGCAGGCATCTATATAAAACCTGTTTTGGTTTTAGTGAAAGCGGGAGATCATGCAGGCATCTATATAAAAATTGTTTTGGTTTTAGTGAAAGCGGGGGATCCTGCAGGCATCTATATAAAAGCTGTTTTGGTTTTAGTGAAAGCGGGAGATCCTGCAGGCATCTAAATAAAAGCTGTTTTGGTTTTAGTGAAGGCGGGGGATCCTGCAGGCATCTATATGTAAGCTGTTTGACTTGACTGACTTAGGGCCTTCCGCGTCTCAGTCGTCCGACGGGGGCGCTTCGGCAGCTTTTCGGATTCCCGTCGACAGTTCTCTCCATTGCTGTCTGTTCCGGGCGATGCATCTTAGGTGTTCGAGGTCTTCCCTAGTTGTGAGTTGTAGTGTGTTTTCTTGTAGTCTTGATACGTCTTTGTTGAGGACGACTGGTAGTGTTGTTAAAGGGCGGCCCCGAAACTTTTTTCCGTGTGTGGCGAAATAGCTGTTTTGTAAGCTGTTTTGGTTTTAGTAAAAGCGGGAGATCATGCAGGCATCTATATGTAAGCTGTTTTGGTTTTAGTGAAAGTGGGGGATCCTGCAGGCATCTATATGTAAGCTGTTTTGGTTTTAGTGAAAGCGGGGGATCATGCAGGCATCTATATGTAAGCTGTTTTGCCTTTAGTGAAAGCGCTGTATCATGGAGGCATCTATATATAAGCTGTTTTGGTTTTAGTGAAAGCGGGGGATCATGCAGGCATCAATATTTAAGCTGTTTTGCCTTTAGTGAAAGCGGGGGATCATGCAGGCATCTATATGTAAGCTGTTTTGCCTTTAGTGAAAGCGGGGGATCCTGCAGGCATCTATATCTAAGCTGTTTTGCCTTCAGTGAAAGCGGGAGATCATGCAGGCATCTATAGATAAACTGTTTTGTTTTAGTGAAAGCGTGTGATCATGCAGGGATTTCTAGATGTAAGCTGTTTTGTTTTTAGTCAAAGGGGTAATCATTTAGGCTTTGTAAGCTTTTTTGGTTTTAGTGATAGCGGAAGATCATGCAGGCAGGCAGCTATATGTAAGTTTTTTTGGTTTTAGTGTTAGCGGATGATTATGCATGCATCTATATGTAAGCTGTTTGGGATTTTGTGAAAACGGGTGATCCTGCAAGCAGATATATGTAAGCTCTTTTGGTTTTAGTGATAGCGGGTGATCATGCAGACATGTATATGGAAGAATTTTTGGTTTTAGTGAAGCGTATGACCATGCAGGCATATATATGTAAGCTGTTCTGATTTTATTGAAAGCGGGTGATCATGTAGGCATCTATATATATATAAGCTGTTTTGATTTTAGTGAAAGCAGGGAATATTGTAGGCATCTATGTATGAGTTTTTTTGTTTTTATTGAAAGCGGGTGATCATGCACGCATCTGCATATAAGCTGTTTTGTTTTTAGTGAAAGAGGGTTATCATGCAGGCATGATGTATATATAATCTTTTTTGTTTTTAGTGAAAGCGGGTGATCATGAAGGCATCTATATGAAAGCTGTTTTGGTTTTAGTGAAACCGGGTGATTATGCACGATATTTTAGGTATCAGCTGTTTTGTCTTTTATGAAAGTGGAGGATCATGCAGACATCTATATATACTGTGTTTTTTGTTTAGTGAAAGTGGCAGATCCTGCAGGCGTCTACATGTAAGCTGTTTTAGTTTTAGTGAAAACAAGGGATTATGCAGGCATCTATATGTTCATTCTTTCAACTAAAAATTCTTTAACATATAAGATTGAATTAAAAAATATATATATATATTTATATTTTTTTTTTTTTAAATTCAATCTTTAATGTTAAAGAATTTTTAGTTGAAAGAACGAATGTTTAATGTTAAGATGATCAACTTAAGTAAGCTATTTCTATTGTTGTTGTTGTTGTTCTTGTTGTTGTTGTTGTTTTTGTTGTTGCTGTTGTTGTTGTTGTGCTAATAATAGAAATACTTGCTGAAATAGGCTTTACAACACCAAATTGATCTGCAATTATGTAATAAAGATAAAAGAAAAAGTTATCAGTGCTCTCTCTCTCTCTCTCTCCCTCTCTCTCTCTCTCTTTCTTTCTTTCTTTCTTTTAAAGTCTTTGAAAGGGAAGACAGGGACAAGGGGCAGTTAATATGAATCAATTTGTGTTTTCGTGAGCTATGAATGTGTATATATTCACACACACACACACACATATATATATATAATTATACACAAACTAACCCCTCTTTGATAAGGTCTTGAAAAATCTCATGAACTTTATAAATTATTAATGATGATTAGTTTGCACAAAAAAATGCTAATGTATCCAAAGTAAGAAGAAAAAAATATGATAATAATTTACAAGTTTTCTTTTACCCTCGCGCATGAAGGTGCGGGAGACATGTAATGTGTAGCTTAACTGTTTGCGAATTAAGGGAAAATCTTAAAGATAGGTTTAAGCTTGATATAACATAAAATGCTCCAGTTACATTAGATCACTTTATGGGTTAAAATGGGATTGGCTATATTTTTTTTAAATTATTAATTCCATTTTTCTTTAAATTTTTTTTTCCAAAATTTTACCTGTTTCAAGCTTTTTACAAATTCTGAAAAATTTAAAAATAAATGACTATGGGGTATTTTGTTATACAAAGAAAGAACGTTTCTACAAAAATTAACAATCCTTAGGCACCTCTGAATTAATTATTATTCATTTCACTGTTGTCAAACAGAATAGAAAGCTATTTTGTTAACAAGAAGCAAACAATCTTTGACAGAGCGGACTCTTAAGGTTCAACCATGATTTTTTTTGTATAATGAACTTTCATCAAGAGGCTAATCACATAAATGCATTTGACATAAACCTACATTTGTGTTCATCAGAAATTTGCAACAATATGTTACTTCATCTTCGTCAGCGTCTGATCTCTCCACGATCTACAGTCTACAATTTTATTTTTAGTGAAAGCGGGTGTCCATGCTGGCATCCAAGCTGTTTTGTTTTTAATGAAAATGAGAGATCATGCAGGCATCCATATATATAATGTTTTGGTTTTATTGAAAGCGGGTGATCAATCAGGGATCTATGTGTAAGCTGTTTTGGTTTTAGTAAAAGAGGAAGATCCTGCAGGCATCTATATGTAAGCTGTTTTGGTTTTAGTGAAAGCGGGAGATCATGCAGGCATCTAAATAAAAAAATTTTTGGTTTTAGTAAAAGCGGGGGATCCTGCAGGCATCTATATGTAAGCTGTTTTGGTTTTAGTGAAAGCGGGGGATCATGCAGTCATCTATATGTAAGCTGTTTTGCCTTTAGTGAAAGCGGGGGATCATGCAGGCATCTATATGTAAGCTGTTTTGCCTTTAGTGAAAGTGCTGGATCATGCAGGCATCTATATATAGCTGTTTTGGTTTTAGTGAAAGCGGGGGATCATGCAGGCATCAATATTTAAGCTGTTTTGCCTTTAGTGAAAGCGGGGGATCATGCAGGCATCTATATGTAAGCTGTTTTGCCTTTAGTGAAAGCGGGGGATCCTGCAGGCATCTATATCTAAGCTGTTTTGCCTTCAGTGAAAGCGGGAGATCATGCAGGCATCTATAGATAAACTGTTTTGTTTTAGTGAAAGCGTGTGATCATGCAGGGATTTCTAGATGTAAGCTGTTTTGTTTTTAGTCAAAGGGGTAATCATTTAGGCTTTGTAAGCTTTTTTGGTTTTAGTGATAGCGGAAGATCATGCAGGCAGGCAGCTATATGTAAGTTTTTTTGGTTTTAGTGTTAGCGGATGATTATGCATGCGTCTATATGTAAGCTGTTTGGGATTTTGTGAAAACGGGTGATCCTGCAAGCAGATATATGTAAGCTCTTTTGGTTTTAGTGATAGCGGGTGATCATGCAGACATGTATATGGAAGAATTTTTGGTTTTAGTGAAGCGTATGACCATGCAGGCATATATATGTAAGATGTTCTGATTTTATTGAAAGCGGGTGATCATGTAGGCATCTATATATATATAAGCTGTTTTGATTTTAGTGAAAGCGGGGAATATTGTAGGCATCTATGTATGAGTTGTTTTGTTTTTATTGAAAGCGGGTGATCATGCACGCATCTGCATATAAGCTGTTTTGTTTTTAGTGAAAGAGGGTTATCATGCAGGCATGATGTATATATAATCTTTTTTGTTTTTAGTGAAAGCGGGTGATCATGCAGGCATCTATATGAAAGCTGTTTTGGTTTTAGTGAAACCGGGTGATTATGCACGCAATTTTAGGTATCAGCTGTTTTGTCTTTTATGAAAGTGGAGGATCATGCAGACATCTATATATACTCTGTTTTGTGTTTAGTGAAAGTGGCAGATCCTGCAGGCGTCTACATGTAAGCTGTTTTAGTTTTAGTGAAAACAAGGGATTATGCAGGCATCTATATGTTCATTCTTTCAACTAAAAATTCTTTAACATATAAGATTGAATTAAAATATATATATATATATATATATATTTTTTTTTTTTTAAATTCAATCTTAAATGTTAAAGAATTTTTAGTTGAAAGAATGAATGTTAAATGTTAAGATGATCAACTTAAGTAAGCTATTTTTATTGTTGTTGTTGTTGTTGTTCTTGTTGTTGTTGTGTTTGTTGTTGCTGTTGTTGTTGTTGTGCTCATAATAGAAATACTTGCTGAAATAGGCTTTACAACACCAAATTCATCTGCAATTATGTAATAAAGATAAAAGAAAAAGTTATCAGTGCGCTCTCTCTCTCTCTCTCTCTCTCTCTCTCTCTCTCCCCCCCTCTCTCTCTCTCTTTCTTTCTTTCTTTCTTTTAAAGTCTTTGAAAGGGAAGACAGGGACAAGGGGCAGTTAATATGAATCAATTTATGTTTTCGTGAGCTATGAATGTGTATATATTCACACACACACACACACACACATATATATATAAAATTATACACAAACTAACCCCCCTTTGATAAGGTCTTGAAAAATCTCATGAACTTTATAAATTATTAATGATGATTAGTTTGCACAAAAAAATGCTAATGTATCCAAAGTAAGAAGAAAAAAATATAATAATAATTTACAAGTTTTCTTTTACGCTCGCGCATGAAGGTGCGGGAGACATGTAATGTGTAGCTTAACTGTTTGCGAATTAAGGGAAAATCTTAAAGATAGGTTTAAGCTTGATATAACATAAAATGCTCCAGTTACATTAGATCACTTTATGGGTTAAAATGGGATTGGCTATATTTTTTTTAAATTATTAATTCCATTTTTCTTTAAATTTTTTTTTTCAAAATTTTACCTGTTTCAAGCTTTTTACAAATTCTGAAAAATTTAAAAATAAATGACTATGGGGTATTTTGTTATACAAAGAAAGAACGTTTCTACAAAAATTAGCAATCCTTAGGCACCTCTGAGTTAATTATTATTCATTTCACTGTTGTCAAACAGAATAGAAAGCTATTTTGTTAACAAGAAGCAAACAGTCTTTGACAGAGCGGACTCTTAAGGTTCAACCATGATTTTTTTTGTATAATGAACTTTCATCAAGAGGCTAATCACATAAATGCATTTGACATAAACCTACATTTGTGTTCATCAGAAATTTGCAACAATATGTTACTTCATCTTCGTCAGCGTCTGATCTCTCCACGATCTACTGTCTACAATTTTATTTTTAGTGAAAGCGGGTGTCCATGCTGGCATCCAAGCTGTTTTGTTTTTAATGAAAATGAGAGATCATGCAGGCATCCATATATATAATGTTTTGGTTTTATTGAAAGCGGGTGATCAATCAGGGATCTATGTGTAAGCTGTTTTGGTTTTAGTAAAAGAGGAAGATCCTGCAGGCATCTATATGTAAGCTGTTTTGGTTTTAGTGAAAGCGGGAGATCATGCAGGCATCTATATAAAAGCTGTTTTGGTTTTAGTGAAAGCGGGAGATCATGCAGGCATCTATATAAAAGCTGTTTTGGTTTTAGTGAAGGCGGGGGATCCTGCAGGCATCTATATGTAGGCTGTTTTTGTTTTAGTGAAAGCGGGAGATCATGCAGGCATCTATATGTAAGCTGTTTTGGTTTTAGTGAAAGCGGGGAACCTGCAGGGATCTATATGTAAGCTGTTTTGCCTTTAGTGAAAGCGGGGGATCATGCAGGCATCTATATGTAAGCTGTTTTGGTTTTAGTGAAAGCGGGTGATCATGCAGACATGTATATGGAAGAATTTTTGGTTTTAGTGAAGCGTATGACCATGCAGGCATATATATGTAAGCTGTTCTGATTTTATTGAAAGCGGGTGATCATGTAGGCATCTATATATAAAGCTCTTTTGATTTTAGTGAAAGCGGGGAATATTGTAGGCATCTATGTATGAGTTGTTTTGTTTTTATTGAAAGCGGGTGATCATGCAGGCATCTATATATAAGCTGTTTTGTTTTTAGTGAAAGAGGGTTATCATGCAGGCATGATGTATATATAATCTTTTTTGTTTTTAGTGAAAGCGGGTGATCATGCAGGCATCTATATGAAAGCTGTTTTGGTTTTAGTGAAACCGGGTGATTATGCACGCAATTTTAGGTATCAGCTGTTTTGTGTTTTATGAAAGTGGAGGATCATGCAGACATCTATATATACGCTGTTTTGTGTTTAGTGAAAGTGGCAGATCCTGCAGGCATCTATATGTAAGCTGTTTTGGGATTTTTTAAAGCGGGGAATTTTGCAGGCGTCTACATGTAAGCTGTTTTAGTTTTAGTGAAAACAAGGGATTATGCAGGCATCTATATGTTCATTCTTTCAACTAAAAATTCTTTAACATATAAGATTGAATTAAAAAATATATTTTTTATATATATATATTTTTTTTTTTAAATTCAATCTTAAATGTTAAAGAATTTTTAGTTGAAAGAATGAATGTTAAATGTTAAGATGATCAACTTAAGTAAGCTATTTTTATTGTTTTTGTTGTTGTTGTTCTTGTTGTTGTTGTGTTTGTTGTTGCTGTTGTTGTTGTTGTGCTCATAATAGAAATACTTGCTGAAATAGGCTTTACAACACCAAATTCATCTGCAATTATGTAATAAAGATAAAAGAAAAAGTTATCAGTGCTCTCTCTCTCTCTCTCTCTCTCTCTCTCTCTCTCTCTCTCTCTCTCTCTCTCTCTCTTTCTTTCTTTCTTTCTTTTCAAGTCTTTGAAAGGGAAAACAGGGACAAGGGGCAGTTAATATGAATCAATTTGTGTTTTCGTGAGCTATGAATGTGTATATATTCACACACACACACACACACACATAAATATAAAATTATACACAAACTAACCCCCCTTTGATAAGGTCTTGAAAAATCTCATGAACTTTATAAATTATTAATGATGATTAGTTTGCACAAAAAAATGCTAATGTATCCAAAGTAAGAAGAAAAAAATATGATAATAATTTACAAGTTTTCTTTTACGCTCGCGCATGAAGGTGCGGGAGACATGTAATGTGTAGCTTAACTGTTTGCGAATTAAGGGAAAATCTTAAAGATAGGTTTAAGCTTGATATAACATAAAATGCTCCAGTTACATTAGATCACTTTATGGGTTAAAATGGGATTGGCTATATTTTTTTTAAATTATTAATTCCATTTTTCTTTAAATTTTTTTTTTCAAAATTTTACCTGTTTCAAGCTTTTTACAAATTCTGAAAAATTTAAAAATAAATGACTATGGGGTATTTTGTTATACAAAGAAAGAACGTTTCTACAAAAATTAGCAATCCTTAGGAACCTCTAAGTTAATTATTATTCATTTCACTGTTGTCAAACAGAATAGAAAGCTATTTTATTAAAAAAAAGCAAACAGTCTTTGACAGAGCGGACTTTTAAGGTTCAACCATGATTTTTTTTGTATAATGAACTTTCATCAAGAGGCTAATCACATAAATGCATTTGACATAAACCTACTTTTGTGTTCATCAGAAATTTGCAACAATATGTTACTTCATCTTCGTCAGCGTCTGATCTCTCCACGATCTACTGTCTACAATTTTATTTTTAGTGAAATCGGGTGTCCATGCTGGCATCCAAGCTGTTTTGTTTTTAATGAAAATGAGAAATCATGCAGGCATCTATATATAAGCTGTTTTGGTTTTAGTGAAAGCGGGGGATCCTGCAGGCATCTATATGTAAGCTGTTTTGGTTTTAGTAAAAGAGGGAGATCCTGCAGGCATCTATATGTAAGCTGTTTTGGTTTTAGTGAAAGCGGGAGATCATGCAGGCATCTATATAAAAGCTGTTTTGGTTTTAGTGAAAGCGGGAGATCATAAAGGCATCTAAATAAAAAAACTTTTGGTTTTAGTGAAGGCGGGGGATCCTGCAGGCATCTATATGTAGGCTGTTTTGGTTTTAGTGAAAGCGGGAGATCATGAAGGCATCTATTTGTAAGCTGTTTTGCCTTTAGTGAAAGCGGGGGATCATGCAGGCATCTATATGTAAGCTGTTTTGGTTTTAGTGAAAGCGGGGGATCCTGCAGGCATCTATATGTAAGCTGTTTTGGTTTTAGTAAAAGCGGGAGATCATGCAGGCATCTATATGTAAGCTGTTTTGCCTTTAGTGAAAGCGGGGGATCATGCAGGCATCTATATGTAAGCTGTTTTGCCTTTAGTGAAAGCGGGGGATCATGCAGGCATCTATATGTAAGCTGTTTTGGTTTTAGTGAAAGCGGGGGATCATGCAGGCATCTATATGTAAGCTGTTTTGCCTTTAGTGAAAGCGGGGGATCCTGCAGGCATCTATATCTAAGCTGTTTTGCCTTCAGTGAAAGCGGGAGATCATGCAGGCATCTATAGATAAACTGTTTTATTTTAGTGAAAGCGTGTGATCATGCAGGGATTTCTAGATGTAAGCTGTTTTGTTTTTAGTCAAAGGGATAATCATTTAGGCTTTGCAAGCTTTTTTGGTTTTAGTGATAGCGGAAGATCATGCAGGCAGGCAGCTATATGTAAGTTTTTTTGGTTTTAGTGTTAGCGGATGATTATGCATGCATCTATATGTAAGCTGTTTGGGATTTTGTGAAAACGGGTGATCCTGCAAGCAGATATATGTAAGCTCTTTTGGTTTTAGTGATAGCGGGTGATCATGCAGACATGTATATGGAAGAATTTTTGGTTTTAGTGAAGCGTATGACCATGCAGGCATATATATGGAAGCTGTTCTGATTTTTTTGAAAGCGGGTGATCATGTAGGCATCTATATATATATATATATAAGCTGTTTTGATTTTAGTGAAAGCCGGGAATATTGTAGGCGTCTATGTATGAGTTGTTTTGTTTTTATTGAAAGCGGGTGATCATGCACGCATCTGCATATAAGCTGTTTTGTTTTTAGTGAAAGAGGGTTATCATGCAGGCATGATGTATATATAATCTTTTTTGTTTTTAGTGAAAGCGGGTGATCATGCAGGCATCTATATGAAAGCTGTTTTGGTTTTAGTGAAACCGGGTGATTATGCACGCAATTTTAGGTATCAGCTGTTTTGTGTTTTATGAAAGTGGAGGATCATGCAGACATCTATATATACGCTGTTTTGTGTTTAGTGAAAGTGGCAGATCCTGCAGGCGTCTACATGTAAGCTGTTTTAGTTTTAGTGAAAACAAGGGATTATGCAGGCATCTATATGTTCATTCTTTCAACTAAAAATTCTTTAACATATAAGATTGAATTAAAAAATATATATATATATATATTTTTTTTTTTAAATTCAATCTTAAATGTTAAAGAATTTTTAGTTGAAAGAATGAATGTTAAATGTTAAGATGATCAACTTAAGTAAGCTATTTTTATTGTTGTTGTTGTTGTTGTTCTTGTTGTTGTTGTGTTTGTTGTTGCTGTTGTTGTTGTTGTGCTCATAATAGAAATACTTGCTGAAATAGGCTTTACAACACCAAATTCATCTGCAATTATGTAATAAAGATAAAAGAAAAAGTTATCAGTGCTCTGTCTCTCTCTCTCTCTCTCTCTCTCTCTCTCTCTCTCTCTCTCTCTCTCCCTCTCTCTCTCTCTCTCTTTCTTTCTTTCTTTCTTTTAAAGTCTTTGAAAGGGAAGACAGGGACAAGGGGCAGTTAAAATCAATCAATTTGTGTTTTCGTGAGCTATGAATGTGTATATATTCACACACACACACACACACACATATATATATAAAATTATACACAAACTAACCACCCTTTGATAAGGTCTTGAAAAATCTCATGAACTTTATAAATTATTAATGATGATTAGTTTGCACAAAAAAATGCTAATGTATCCAAAGTAAGAAGAAAAAAATATGATAATAATTTACAAGTTTTCTTTTACGCTCGCGCATGAAGGTGCGGGAGACATGTAATGTGTAGCTTAACTGTTTGCGAATTAAGGGAAAATCTTAAAGATAGGTTTAAGCTTGATATAACATAAAATGCTCCAGTTACATTAGATCACTTTATGGGTTAAAATGGGATTGGCTATATTTTTTTTAAATTATTAATTCCATTTTTCTTTAAATTTTTTTTTCAAAATTTTACCTGTTTCAAGCTTTTTACAAATCCTGAAAAATTTAAAAATAAATGACTATGGGGTATTTTGTTATACAAAGAAAGAACGTTTCTACAAAAATTAGCAATCCTTAGGCACCTCTGAGTTAATTATTATTCATTTCACTGTTGTCAAACAGAATAGAAAGCTATTTTGTTAACAAGAAGCAAACAATCTTTGACAGAGCGGACTCTTAAGGTTCAACCATGATTTTTTTTGTATAATGAACTTTCATCAAGAGGCTAATCACATAAATGCATTTGACATAAACCTACATTTGTGTTCATCAGAAATTTGCAACAATATGTTACTTCATCTTCGTCAGCGTCTGATCTCTCCACGATCTACTGTCTACAATTTTATTTTTAGTGAAAGCGGGTGTCCATGCTGGCATCCAAGCTGTTTTGTTTTTAATGAAAATGAGAGATCATGCAGGCATCCATATATATAATGTTTTGGTTTTATTGAAAGCGGGTGATCAATCAGGGATCTATGTGTAAGCTGTTTTGGTTTTAGTAAAAGAGGAAGATCCTGCAGGCATCTATATGTAAGCTGTTTTGGTTTTAGTGAAAGCGGGAGATCATGCAGGCATCTATATAAAAGCTGTTTTGGTTTTAGTGAAAGCGGGAGATCATGCAGGCATCTATATAAAAGCTGTTTTGGTTTTAGTGAAGGCGGGGGATCCTGCAGGCATCTATATGTAGGCTGTTTTGGTTTTAGTGAAAGCGGGAGATCATGCAGGCATCTATATGTAAGCTGTTTTGGTTTTAGTGAAAGCGGGGAACCTGCAGGCATCTATATGTAAGCTGTTTTGCCTTTAGTGAAAGCGGGGGATCATGCAGGCATCTATATGTAAGCTGTTTTGGTTTTAGTGAAAGCGGGTGATCATGCAGACATGTATATGGAAGAATTTTTGGTTTTAGTGAAGCGTATGACCATGCAGGCATATATATGTAAGCTGTTCTGATTTTATTGAAAGCGGGTGATCATGTAGGCATCTATATATAAAGCTCTTTTGATTTTAGTGAAAGCGGGGAATATTGTAGGCATCTATGTATGAGTTGTTTTGTTTTTATTGAAAGCGGGTGATCATGCAGGCATCTATATATAAGCTGTTTTGTTTTTAGTGAAAGAGGGTTATCATGCAGGCATGATGTATATATAAGCTTTTTTGTTTTTAGTGAAAGCGGGTGATCATGCAGGCATCTATATGAAAGTTGTTTTGGTTTTAGTGAAACTGGGTGATTATGCACGCAATTCTAGATATCAGCTGTTTTGTCTTTTATGAAAGTGGAGGATCATGCAGACATCTATATGTACGCTGTTTTGTGTTTAGTGAAAGTGGGAGATCCTGCAGGCATCTATATGTAAGCTATTTTGGGATTTTTTAAAGCGGGGAATTATGCAGGCGTCTACATGTAAGCTGTTTTAGTTTTAGTGAAAACAGGGGATTATGCAGGCATCTATATGTAAGCTTTTTTGGTTTCAGTGATGGTGGTTGATCATGCAGGCAATTCTAGATGTAAGCTGTTTTGGTTTCAGTAAAAGCGGGGGATCATGCAGGCTGGGTAACTAGCTGGGTGGATTACTAAACTTACCTAGTTACTGCAATAGGACCCACTAGTCTAGTTATCTATAGAAGCTCAGTGCTTCTTCCTGCTGTAAGTAATTGCAGGCCCTAACTGGTTATGATAGCGTGCCTAGCAGACGTGCAATACTACAGAGTTCACACTCTCGGGTCCTTGAGTATCAATGGAGTACTAAGGCCACTGTTCCCTAACTAATATGAGTGAGTGTCGAAACTTGACAAGAACAGAATAGCTATACTCCAGAAAAGGAAGAACACAAAAGAGAAGAAGTTAAAGTTACCACCTATAATAAGTTTATTCCACAAATACTCAATTATCAATGAATGAAAGCAATTCTCAAAGAATAAAATACAAAATATAAAGATGATCCAAAAGCAATTACGTGATAAAAGATACTAACAAATGGTCAGAATGATAAGCGCCAAGAAAAAACTCACGATAAAGTGCATATAATATGCTGAGATCAGATACTAAAACAAAATGGCCAGAATACTAAGTAGAAGATTCTAACAAAATGGTCACAAAAGAAGATGATAAGAAAGGTTACTAAATCAAAATGTCTATACAAAAATGCTTAATAGAAATGTCCAATAAAAATAGTCAAAATAGAAGATTCTAAGAACTAAATAAAATGCCGAATGAAAATCCCTTATAGTCAGAATAGAAAATATCAAAACAAAATGCTTAATAGTCAAAATAGAAAATATCGAAACAAAATGCCTAATAGTCAGCCAACGCCCGAGTCACGGTGATGATCACGTAGAATTACAACAAATGATAATCCAACACAACTTCTCACTAATAGCAGTAGTTTCCACAATACTTCAATAAAATTCCACAACGAATTATCACAAGAACTTCTCACTGTCTCAGTAATTCCAAACAATACTTTTATCCGACGTGGCCTCTAGATACTCCAAAAAGGTACTGACAACGAGTCTTTCCGAGCTCTACATTTATAGTACAAACTCAGTCGGCATAGTCCCCGGTCAAAGACTTCCCTGGTTCAACCTCCCTAGAACAAGGGCCAATGCGGAACGAGGAGAATTTACTCCGTCCAACGGAACAACTCGTTTCCCCAACTAAAACATGACCCGACCGAGATCATAGAATCTACGAAACCCGTCGTTACATCTACGTACTACATTTAGCATCTCCCGATCAAAGCATCACATAGCTTAGTACAACTAGTAGTTTCCCTAAATTGCCCAAGTTCCCCGAATCAAAGTACGTCCCAAGCTGACCAAAGAAAATCTTCTCTGGCCAGCTGGACAGGAACAAAAGAATAGATCGGCTAGTCAATATAATCTTCCGAATTATTATAGAAATGGAAATAAACCGCTAGAGGGGCGGAGACCAGTTTCCCGCCATTAAACTAAGTCTACTAATATAAGAAAGCTAGATGTGCATTTGGCTCCACCGTCAAGCTGATAATTGACATACTATAGATCGGTTCTTAAGGCCTACTGCTACGCCACAAATAAATAAAAGTTCTATACCAGCCTCCCTACATGTAAGCTGTTTTGGTTTTAGTGAAAGCGGGTGAACTCAAGGCATATATATTTCAGCTATTTTCGTTTTAGTAAAAGCTGATGATTATGCAGGCGACTAAATGTAACCTGTTTTCATTTATGGAAAGCGGGTAATCATGCAGTAATCTAAAATGATGTAAGCTGTTTTGGTGTTAGTGAAAGCGGGTCATCATGCAGACATGTATATGGAAGCTCTTTTGGTTTAGTGAAAGCGTATGACCATGCTGGCATATATATACAAGCTGTTTTGGTTTTAATGAAACTGGGTGAACATTCTAAATGTAAGCTGTTTTGGTTTTAATGAAGCGGGTTATTATGCAGGCATTTCGGTATGAGCTGTTTTCGTTTTAACTGAAAGCGGGGGATCATGCAGGCATCTATATACAACAAGTTTTGATTTAAGTGAAAGCGCGTGATGACCAGGTAATTCTAGATGTCAGCTGGTTTGTTTTTAGTGAAAGCAGGGGATCATAAAGGCATCTGGATATGAGCTTTTTGTTTTTAGTAAAAGCAGGGCTAAACAAAAACTCATATTTGTTTGCACTGGTCTAAATATAATTATATAAATATAACTACTACCGCTACTACAACTACTACTACTACTACTACTACTACTACTACTACTACTACTACTACTACTACTACTACTACTACTACTACTACTACTACTACTACTACTACTACTACTACTACTACTACTACTACTACTACTACTACTACTACTACTACTACTACTACTACTACTACTACTACTACTACTACTACTACTACTACTACTACTACTACTACTACTACTACTACTACTACTACTACTACTACTACTACTGCACCTGCTTATGCTGCTCGGTGCTGTAGGTGATGGCATTAGGTTTGTTGCTGCAGTGGAGTTTATATGCAGGAAATCTCTGATCAATTCATATTTCTGGTCACACAAGTAAATATCCAGTAGTTAAATCTATGATTAGTGTGAAATTCTTCCTTCTCGTCATTAGAGTCAATTGAGGGTAATACAAAATGACCTTTCATATAAATTTCCTGTAAATCCAATTTTTATATGAACAGTACTATTATGATCTATGTTTGGTTCTAGGAATTCAATCCAAGACATAGATTGAGGGACATAGATTGAAATATATTTACATATACAATATATATATATATATATATATAGATAGATAGATAGATAGATAGATAGATAGATTGATAGATAGATAGATAGATATATTAATCGAGGCCTGGAATTTAGGTCTGAAGTCTACATGTACAGAGATTGGATTTAGATCTCTATGGCAGTCTTTCATTAATCATCTAGAGTCCAACATTTAAAAGTAATTGATGTTTAAACAGCCCAGTCTTCTCCAGGATTGCAAGTCTTGTATTCTTGTGGAAATATAGGTATAGCGTTTGTCCTACCGACACTGATGTCTATGAAACTCCTGAATAATCTCAGAATCAACACCAGTAATTTGGCGGCCATTAATTTCCAAAATCCTGTTTAGCACAGCAACTTTATAATTACCTGAATGAGCATTTCAAATGTTGCTTTGTTTTGAGGGGTTCTCTAAATCGCTAAAGACGTGCAGAAAGCGACAGAGCACCAAATCGTTTCGTGTAAACACACTGAGATTTGTAGCAAGGGATTCTCTGACGAAAGCGATTTGCTATCTGCAGATTGTTTCGTACAGCCATACCTTTAGCGTCACATTATCTTGAAAATGATCTTATACTCCTCTTAGCGTCACAATATCGAGGAAGAATGTATAATACTCACTTTAGCGTCACATTGTCGAGGAAGAATGTATAATACTCACTTTAGCGTCACATTGTCGAGGAATATTGCATAATACTCACTTTAGCGTCATATTGTCAAAGAAGAAGAATTAACAATATCCACCTTGGCGTCATATATTCGAGACAATATGCTCAATACTCTCCTTAGTGGCATGTTTCAGAATGCTCAATACTTACCTTAGCGTCAAAGTGTCGAAGAAGAATGCATATTACTCACCTCAGCGTCACATATTCGAGACAGAATGTTCAATATTCTCTTTAGCGTCATGTTGTCGAGACAGAATGCTTAGTGCTTACCTGAAACATGCTAAAGTCAGAATGTTTTTTTCATCACAAACAAGTAAACAAAAGCGGATGTTGATGTGTTAAAGAAGCACTGCTCGGGGTATATTGTACAACCTCTGTACGTCCAGGTATTTGAATACTTTTCCAAGAGATGTAAAAGCTGAAATTTGTCATACACCTAGAATAAATGAAGTAGCTTTGCTTGGTACTAGCCCCGTGAAATTGTTTGTGTTAGTTTCTACTGAAACTTGATTTTGATCTAGAAGTTGTTCTAGGTCTAAATCTAGTTCAAGAGGGACATTTTTTTTCAGCATCACAAAATTATCCACTTTATTTTTTTCTCATTAAATATTTCACATACTTTAACATGACACCACATAATGTAATCAATAAAATTACAAAATGTAAAGATATCTAATAATAAAAAAGCAAGTCATATCTTAGTTACTCGCGTATAGTCTATGTAGCAATTTATTCCTCGGCACAGGGCGCCTAATATAAAGACAGTTAGGAGGTTCAAATCCCCCCAAGGCTCTCCAAGCTTCCCAGTATTTTATGCGTATCCTTATAATATCTGGAAGATTATAGTTCAAACGAAACAAACATTTGTGAGATTAATCCTCAAAATTAAATCGCCCCTCTCATTAAGTGGCTATGAAATGAAATAAAAAATTTATGTCATATAAAGACGACACGCCACTCAGTAACAAAAAGTACGTCATGTGACAAGTCGCTAGCAAGTAACAAAAGACACATCATTTCGCAGAGACACGCCAGCAAGTAAAAAACAAGTAAGTCATATGACGATGACACGCCAGAAAATAACAAAAATATAAAAATACGTCATTTGACGACGGCACGCCACCAATTTCACACGCAAACAAGTAAAAAAAAAAGTGATATGAAGACGATACTGGGTTACGCAAACGGGTTGTGACAATGACTTGGTGTTCTAAAAAGTGTGTTCACTGTCATTAGTCGGGTCCTAGCCTATCTTTCAAAATATAAGAGGAGAGGAGTAGCTGTTAATGTCTAGGCTGCATGGTTTGGGTCTATGTTTGTATCATACTTTTAATTTTCTTAGTTAGTATTACTCTCTAGGCTGCATGGCATAGGTCTATGTTTGTATCATACTTTTTAACTTTATTATCATAACTCTCTAGGCTCCTTTGCATGGGTCTGTTTGTATCATACTTTTTAACTTTATTACCATTACTCTATAGGCTGCATTTCATCGGCCAATGTTTGTATCATACTTTTTAACTTTATTACCATTACTCTATAGGCTGCATTTCATCGGCCAATGTTTGTATCATACTTTTTTAACTTTATTAGCATTACTGTCTAGGCTGCATGGTCTGAGTTTCTTCCAAGCCCTTTTCATGTTGTGTATCCCCAGAGAGCACGGTTTTTGCCCAAAGTCTTTTGCTTTCTTAATCTTTAGGTTTAAAAATGTTACCAGAAAATTGTGCTTTAATTCTTAATGCAAAGGACGTAATAATAATAGAAGATCTGTTGCTTATTCGTAGATCGTTTTTGCAAATGGGCACGCCTTTTGAAATTTTTCGAGTGAATCAAAAGATTATCTGAAACCGAAGCCATGCATAAAAAATTTAAATAATTCGATTAATGTAAACTCAACCCGAGAAACTTTCAGAAACACCACAAAAAAAAAAAAACAGATTTAAAAAAAATATAATTACGAAAGTGACTAGAGCACTGTTCTTCACACAGGTGTCTTCAAATCAAATTTTGTGATTAAAAACAAATTAAGTTGCAGATTGTTCTCTCTTTGAAGACTCCACAGATCAAACCGTAAAAAAGCAATGTTCGCAGCTTCTCACAGATTAGCGGCTTCTAAACCTCTCTATGAACCACCGTACCCACAGATCAATAAACGCTTACATACAATGTTAGCATAATGTTTCTAAAAGCTTGTATCAACCATTCAGAGATGAAACGGGAAAAGACAATTTTAGTGGAAGATCATTCTCTATGAACAATCCAAATACAATGTTAGTGGCTTTCGAAATTCTCTATGAATCGTCGTACCCAAAAATCAAACAATTGTAGAAGCTTGTAAAACTCTCTATAAACAATTCACAGATCAGACGGTTAAATAAAATTTTAGCGGCAGATTTTTCTCTCTATGAACCATCCACAAATAAAACGATTAAATAGAATGTTTGTGGCTTTTAAAACTCTCTATAAACCACCGTACCCAAAGATCAAACGGTTGAATACAATGTTAGGAGCTGCTAAAGCTCTCTATAAACCATCAACAGATCAAACGGTTAAATACAATTTTAGTTACAGATTATCCTCTCTAAAAACCACCCACAGATCCACCGGTTCAAAGCAATGTTAGGCCCTGTTAATACATCGAACGACTTACAGACACGTAGCATGCCAGAACCCAAGTACATGATTTCCAGCTCTTTCCCAGATATACATTGTATTCAGTCTTGATAAAAAGCTTTTGGGTGTTTCGACATTAATTTTTTTTTTCTTCGTCATTAACTTAAAATCTACTTCCTTTCTGAAAGCCAGCAGTTACAACGTTGATACCAGGCTGGAACTCTTGGGAGTGGTCGGGAATAGAACAGATTTAGCCCACAAAACGTTTGATTTACATGACGTAGAAATATGCCTTACAGTAAAGACAAAAAAAGTTGACTGAGATTATTGGATAGATACTGGTGTTATTCCACCCCCCCCCCCTCCCACCCCATCCCCATTCCCACGTACTCTTCCCACATTCTATCGTTTTCAGAAATACGGCTGATATGAACGGTTTTTTGTTTTGTTTTGTTTTGTTTTGTTGTTGTTGTTTTTTTCTGCTTTTCGTAATAATTATAAGGGGATTGCTGTTTAAAGTAGTCAAGCATTAGAATTTCGAATATTTCACTGAAGTAAAGACACGTATCCGCTACCGATATAATAATCTTTGAAAGAAAAAAATTCAATTGATTTAATATGACATTCTCTCCTCTAGCACAAGCACGAAATGCAAAAGTATGCCGCCATGAACTTTTGATCACTTGTTTAATATGTTCTTTGTACTACATACTTTGGTTATACATAGAAAGTGTAGTGGAATAAGATTTGGTTTTGAAATTGAAGCCATGGTTGTGTTTAGAGAGAGATTACTCAACTGTATTAAACAATACAGTGGCTCTTGTGCAGCGAGGCTTGCGTTTAGATCTCTTTATGTATCCAGTGAATGTTGTGCATTCAAGTGTGGCGGAATAAACCAGCCGTGGTGACTCGACCTGGTCCACGGTTTCCTGCAGTGACAACGCTTAGTGAAATGCTCTAGATCTCTCTCGGAACGCGGACCATCGTTTGTCTAGAGACTGGCACAGTCTGTGGAAAGATCCAAATCTATACGAGTATGTAACGTAAATGTAAACTACCTTTACATTTTGTTGCTCTGTAGTGTGTCCTGGAAACATTGTGAAAATTACAAATCTGCTATAATGTGTGATGAATATTTCAGAGCTAATGTAAAATACTAGCTCAGTGATGGATTTGTATCGAAACTTACATAAACAGTAGTGTGTTTACTTAGCACTGTTGACTCTATGTAAATGATGGTATTTAACTCCTTAGGACATGTTGATAAGTAAGATACGAAATGAAGAAACATTAATAGTTCAATTATAAAGAAAAATTCCCTGGTCTAACTAGTGTCCAGGAGACTTGGCTGTTTTAGACAGTCATGCTCTGGTAGTCTGCGTAGGACGTGTGTGTCAAACCAGATCATTAAGTTGCTAGACCAGATTTAGCCATAGGACAGAGCTATAGAGGTCTTTAGATTGTGTGTGTGTGTGTCGAACATTCAGTGCTCAAGAAAACTTTAAACTTGAAGCAACGAGTGGCTTATGAGAAGCTTCTTGTTATGTTACATTTTGAACACATTCAAGTTACATCTGCCTTATGCCCTTTTCACATGATGCGTTTACTTACCAAAGTTAAGTTCCGATTCTGCATAGGAGCCGTAGCACGATTTCTATTCGTCAATTTTAACTGTTTGAAGATTACCTCTGTCTCTTACACTCCAGTCCTCAAGCTTTCATCCACTTTTTCACATTTTTTTTAATTTACTTAGTATAGTTACTTACTTGGCCTTTAACTTATACTTATCAAGTCAGTCATTTATACAATTTTTTTTAATAAAAACTTTTGATTCCTTATTTAATTTTCTATAATTCGTGAATTTTTGGCTGATTTTGTTATATTATTTCAGTGTACATTTTTGCATGATACATTTTCTTGGTAGATGCAAGCCCTGATTATCCTGTTATAGTTTATATTTAACATTTATATGTAAAATCCTTGTATAATTTCTGGTTCTTGTTATTGTGTCTCATGAAGGCTTACCTGCTTTATTTTGTATGGTAAATTTGGAGCTTAATTTTTTTTTTTAATATTATTTCGTAGCTATTGAAAAACCTGCTCTGAGATACACAATTTTAGTAATAGTTGTAGTTTTAGTTGCTGCTGTTGTAGCAGTAGTAGAAGTAGTAGTAGTAGTAGTAGTAGTAGTAGTAGTAGTAGTAGTAGTAGTAGTAGTAGTAGTAGTAGTAGTAGTAGTAGTAGTAGTAGTAGTAGTAGTAGTAGTAGTAGTAGTAGTAGTAGTAGTAGTAGTAGTAGTAGTAGTAGTAGTAGTAGTAGTAGTAGTAGTAGTATTGGTGGCTCAAAAACCGCCCAGGGGCGGATGTTTCCCCTACATCTCGGGGCTCCTTCAATCGAGGGAGGAGACAGTGGCGGGGCTACCGCAACCCTCGCAGGGGTGCGCCTCGCCCTCAGACAAAAGCTCAGAGCTCACAGAACCTTCAGTAGATACGGTTGGTCACAATACATGCACAGGTTTACTTAGCTCTAGGGAGATTTTATTGAACATCGATCATGTTAACTTCCAGGGAGGTAGCTCTAGAAACTGTATTGCCGAATAGCAGAAAATAATATCAGACAAATGGATTCTTGATCAAGTACAAGGAGTATGGCCCAACTTTTTTATAAAACGTATACGATTTTCTTACCCTAAACGTTTCATATGGTCGGAAGCAGAACACGAAATAATAGATAATGAACTAACCATTTTGCTGCGCAAAGGCCTGCGCTTCTCCAGACCAGTTTATATCCAATATATTCTTAAGAAAGAAACCGAACGGTTCCCACAGAGTGATATTAAACTTGAAACATTTTATTGCCTTTGTCGCACACACTCACTTTAAGATGGACACACTCAAAGGTGCAGTTCTCTTTATAAAGAGGAGGTGTTTTTCTACATCCATAGACCTGCAAGACGCTTTTTACACGATTCTTTATCTCCACCAGCTTGTAAATATTTTCGATTCATTCACAGAGATCAGCTTTACGAGTTTACAAGTTTAGTAATGGGCTATAAAGATTCACCTCGAATTTTCACAAAACTAAGAAAACCTTTCTTAGCAACATTAAGAGGCCAAAAAGTCCAAATAATGATGTATCTCGACGATGCATTGATTGTGCATGACTCAATAGATGAATGCGTGAAAGCGAAAGAACAAACTATTTCGTTGATAGAGAGTTTAGGATTTCAGATTTCAAAAAATTAAAGTTCCAAAAGACTGCCTCCCTCAAACAGGTCTCTGGTGATTATGACAGTCTAATTTTCATTAGGGCCGAAATGCGTGAAGACATATCATGGTGGTGTAACTACTAATGCAAGCAATACTGGTTGGGGTGGCATTAGCGATGGGGTCGTTACAGGTGGTCTATGGTCTAAAGACAAGCAGTCATTACATATAATGTGTCTAGAACTCAAGGCTGCCTTACTACCTATTAAAGCTTTCATTTAAAACAAGAGAAACTGTTTCGTTCACTTACTGTCTGATAATTCCACCATAGTTAGGTGTATCAATAACCAAGGTAGCACAAAAAAAAGGCATGTAATATAATAACTCGCGAACTTTGGGTATGGTGCATTGGGCGCAACAGTTGGATTACAGCTAGCCATCTGCCAGGTGTAGATAACATTGAGACGGACAAGGAAAGCCGGTGTCTAGGCTTAGAGACAGAATGGAGTCTGTTAGCCGCAGAATTCTGTAGAGTAGAGGTGCGGTATGGTCCATTTGACATCGATTTATTTGCAAGCAGAATAAATCGGAAAGTTCAGTGCTATGTGTTTAGGTACAAAGATAGCGAAGCTTGGCGCAAAAGCGCATTTTCCTTCTCTTGGTCTCATTTCTTGAGCATACTTTCCCTCCTTTCAGCATTATTTTAAGAGTTTTAAACAATATAGAAATGGACGAGGCAGTTTGTGTCGTTAGAGTTCCGTGTTGGAAAACACAAGTTTGGTTTTCCAAGTTTGTAGCCCTCATGATCGATGTACCGATTTTATTAATCGGGTCCAAACAAGTCTTGCAACATCCTCACCACCCATATCCATATCCCATCCTGAACAAGTCCAGGATGATAGCTTGCCGCTTATCCATGCGGTACTAACTACGTCAACCCATTCATTTATCTCTCTCCAAGGCAATCGTTACACCAACAAAGCTTCTTCTAATCACGTGACAGACACGTCCTTTAAAATCTCGTTTGGGCCATCCCATTCTGGAATGGGGGAGATGGAGTTTAATAATCAAACGAACTTACCAGTGATGTTTGATTGGGACTCCATCGACTCCATGAAGGTATGGGAGGGACAAAGAGTTACTTGTGTGCATTACTTGGGTTGAACATGCTCAGCCCCTCATACTTTTTTCATTAGTTCAGTAGGTTTCTGTGATAGAAGTCACAGTGAAGGTTTCTGTAGACATTGAAAAGAAATAAAACTGAAGCAGAAAGATAATAATGCATACGAGAAGCTTAAGTCTTTTAACACCTAAAGTTATGGACCGGTTTGAACATCACAGTGCTCTGGGACTGAGAAAACTGATCTGAACAGGGAGACAACCTACTGATCAATATCACTTGCCTACTACTGGTATTGCAACTCTGTATAATACGCAAGAGATAGCATCGTCTCCACCAATCTACAGCTATGTCAAATCACGTCACCAACAGCAGCGACGGCAGCAACAACAACCTCCGCCTGAACTACCTTTACCAAAACGGGGAGATAAAGGAATATGGCAGGAAATTTTACATCTTTCCTGCTACTCCAAGTGTCACAACAGGTGCGTTTACAGAATGAATTACATGTACTTAATTGACACCCTCAGGACATTCTGAATTTTATTTTTTCCGCCTTATCATCTTTTTTTTTCTCCGTCAAATCTATCTCATTAACATATTACTTTCATCTCTTACCCAATGTCACGAACCTCCCTTACCCTCATCCCTTTCTCCATTATATCACCCTAATTTACTGTGATCTGCCTCCGTTGTATCACCCCACATAACTCTCATCTCCTAGTTCATTGTATCTTCCTATTTTACTCTCATCTCCTTCTTCATTGTATAAGTCTCTCTTAACCTCAACTCTTACTTCATTGTATCATCCTGCTTTACTTTCATCTCTTACTCCATGGAATCAGTCTCACTGACCCTCATCCCTTTCTCCATTGCATCACCCTACTTTACTCTCATTATAACAGATTTATGGGATTATCTGTTTGGCTCTGTTTATCTAGGAGTATTAAAATATACACAGCCCAGTCATTCGACTCGTCCGTAGAAAATAAGTATGAAGTCCGCTAGTAAAAATCGCAAATTGTTTAATCCAACACAAGAGGTTGACTCTACAAACACTGTACATTGACTCACTGCTCACAAAAAAGTTGACTTTTAAACTCATTGTGGGTTCACTGACTGGACACAAATTCGACTCTTATTTGTACTAAATCTTATCTAGGAAAAGAATAACATAGTTCATACAAGAATATTCTTAGTACACGTGATGAGTAATGCGCTATAAAATATCAACCAATCAGAACAAAGGTAAACAATGGTTGACGAGATCATTATTATGCTAGAGCTAAGTCAAAGATTCCAGGAGAATCTAGGCCACCCAAGACCAACAAAACCTTCCCCTGCCAATGCGGGCTGTGTTCAACAAACAAAACTAACAACTTAAACTTGAAATAAAAACATTATACGACTAAATAAAACAGTGTCAATAGAGATCAAAGTCAATCCGCTATTGAAAAAGTTTGCACCTACAAAGAGTGAGGAAGTCGATAGATCAAACTATAGCACAATGCATTGCACTTATCCTTCATTCCATGGTCTCACTCTAATTTAAACTCAATCCTCACTCCCTGGTCTCACTCTACTTTACTCTCATCCTTAACTCCATGGTCTCACTCTACTTAATTCTCATCCTTCACTCCATAGTCTCCCTCTACTTTACTCTTATCCCTTTCTCTATTAAATCACTATTCTTTATCCTCATCCCTTTCTCATTGTATCACTGTGCTTTACTCTCATCATTCACTCCATGGTCTCACCCTTCTTAATCCTCATCCTCTTCTCCATTTTATCACTTAAATATTACTCTCATCCTTCACTCCATTGTATCACTCTACCTTACTCTTATCCTTCACTCCATGGTCTCACTCTTCTTTATCCTCATCCTCTTCTCCATTGTATCACTCTACCTTAATCTCATCCTTCACTCCATGGTCTCACCCTACTTAATCCTCATCGTCCTGTCCATTATCACTCTACTTTATTCTCATCACTTTCTCCATTGTATCACTCTATCTTACTCTCATCTATCACTCTATGGTCTCACCCTACTTTATCCTCATCCCTTTCTTCATTACATAACTCTACCTTACTCTCATCCTTCACTCCATGGTCTCACTCTACTTCATCACCATCCATTGTATCAGTTAAATATTACTCTCATCGTTCACTCCATGGTCTCACCTACTTTATTCTCATCCCTTTCTCTAATGTACTACTCCACCTTTCTCTAATCCTTTACTCCATGGTCTCACCCTACTTTATGCTCATTTTCTTCTCCATTGTATTACTCTACCCTCATCCTTCATTCCATGGTGTAAACCTCATTTAACCTAATCTATTCTTTTGAATGTTTGTCCTTATATTGCAGCTTGTTATCAACCCCACTCCTCCGCATCTCACATTCCATCTCACAATCCTGCCTTACCCTCGTTTAGCACTTGATTTACTTGATTTTCTTGCGAATCGTGTGCGATCTTTCTGCACAGTTTTCACTAGTTCAGATGTAATAATGCACATTTCAATTTGCCCTTTCCATCCTCTGACTGCTTCCATCTACGTGATAATCCTTAATTCCAAGTCGTTTAGTTTGAGATGATGCGTCTCTCTTGCCCCTGTCATCGTCCGCCTGCCCCTGGTGTTATATCTTTACTATGGTCCTCAGATAGATGTTATGCTAGAGCCACCCCATACATCGTGGTCCCTAACCTAAAGATATATCCTTATATAAATGGTATGATTTTTATTATCATTTTTGAAATCGATACTTGCTTTTATATCTTGAAAACTGTTGTATTATGTTTAAATTGTTAAGCCTATGGCTTAATACCGACATGCTGAGCTAGGCTTGTTGTTTACCGTCGTTTTCATATCAAATTAATCTTTTAAGAGTGTCCGATTCGAATGTGTTTGTTCAATGAGAATACGCGTCTAAATTCTATGACATTAACACTCCTGGCAGAAGATCAAATACAGTTTGTGCAGTAAGAGACCTAGCATTAAAAGACTGGAGCTTAAAATGTAAGAATCACAAAAGGCTTCAGCGCACACGGCTCTGCAAGCAAACTTGGTGTTTGAGGCCGTGTGCCTTGTTGACTTTGATAGCCATTGAGCTGAAGGCTCCTGTTTGTCGCTGATAGGGCAAGGCACTGCTCTACACTATAGTTTGTCTTACATTATTCATATACTTAAAGGAAGGCCAGAATATGGCGAGATCAGCTTGCAACAGAAAATTATGTCTGCTGAAAAATGAATTTCTGTTGGCCATATTTCACTCTGACTGCTCTGACCATGATTCTGAAAACAAAATCTTATGGTATGAAAACGTTCTTTTTCTATTACAGAATATCATTGCAGAATGCGCTAAAAACTAAAAAAAAAATCTCAATGGATATCAATAACAACAGGTTCAAGCATCTAGAATACCAAAACTGGACGTTGTGAAGTTACCTAAATCAGCCGTGAAGAGTTGGCCAGTTTTTTTTTCTTTTTTTTTTTTTTTTGTGAGGCTCCACGGCGAGTTAGACCTGGTGCTGAAAAAAGTTTGGATTGTTCACGACAGCAACCAATATTTGCCTGGGAGATTAAAGAACTTAGGGAAAGAGAGAAGAAGAAGAAGAAGAAGAAGAAGAAGAAGAAGAAGAAGAAGAAGAAGAAGAAGAAGAAGAAGAAGAAGAAGAAGAAGAAGAAGAAGAAGAAGAAGAAAAACAAGAGCAAGAACAAGAATAAGAACAGAACAAGAGGAAAAGTAAAAAAAGGAGAAGAAGAAGAAAAAGAAAAAAAAACAATAAAAAGAACAAAAGCAAGGAAAGAACAGCAACAAGAAAAAGAACTAAATAAAAAAAAAGAATAAGAACAAAACATGAAAAAAGAATAAGAACAAAAAGAATAGCATTCAAATTGAGAAGAGAAAAACATTGATAAAAATTGAGAGACGAACATAAGCGAGGTGATTCTCAAAATATATTAATGGAGTAATAAAAGCTTGACAGTCAAATAAATCACAAAGTGGAAAAATAGAAAAAAGGTCTGTCTTTGGAAGAGAAACTTGAAAGAGAAGGGACACGAAGAAACAAAGTATTGGAAAAAGATGGAAAGACGGAAGAGAGAGAGAGAGAGAGAGAGAGAGAGAGAGAGAGAGAGAGAGAGAGAGAGAGAGAGAGAGAGAGTGTGTGTGTGTGTGTGTGTGTGTGAGTGAAAGAGACAGACACTTGTCATACTGGCTGTTGAGGGCCATTCTGGGATCGACTTGCCACACTTCTCCAAGTCATCCTGGGCTAGCTTGATGCTCGTGTAGAGCTGGTTGCCAGTCCATTCTTTGGTGTCGTCGTACCACTGACGTCTGGTTCCGCCCCTTCCTGTTCTACCCCATGCATTCTACCTCTCAGGACTGTTTTCTGCAGGCTGTCATGCCTTGCAATGTGGCCAAAATATGACAACTTGTGTGTTCTTATTTGAGATAGCAGTCCTCTCTCAACACCAAGTCTACTCAAAACTTCCTCATTTGTCATTCTATCTTTGCAGTTAACTCTTGTCAAGCTTTGAATATTCACATCTTTAGGGTTTCAAGTTTCTTGGTTTATTCTAACTTGAACGTCCATACTTCGTAGTCGTAGAGGTGTATTGAATATATAGAGATTGATGGTTCCAAGTTTGAGATCTAGTGAAATGTCTCTTGACATAAAAATATCATTTAATTTGATAAACATTGATTTGGCTTGTGCAATGCGAATCTCAATTTCCTGTGGCCCAATACGTGTTCTTAATAATTCCTTACGACGCCGTTGTTTCTTTTTAGAGATATTCAATATAGAAATAACTTCCAGTTTTCATTATGTAAAGAATTCAAGGAAAAATTTATTTTAATTTATTTTGCCCTTCCTGTAGGTGACCCTCTCTACGGTCAAGCGGCAAGTGCAACAGAGAATTCTTCATTGAACCAGGTGAGAACTGACATAACTTTCTCCGTCCAGGAGGTGAGGACTGACATAAAATAAAATCATAACTTTCTCCGTCCAGGAGGTGAGGACTGACATAAAATAAAATCATAACTTTCTCCGTCCAATTTTCTCCGTCCAGGAGGTGAGGACTGATATAAAATAAAATCATAACTTTCTCCGTCCAACTTTCTCCGTCCAGGAGGTGAAGACTGATATAAAATAAAATCATAACTTTCTCCGTCCAGGAGGTGAGGACTGACATAGAGTAAAATCATAACTTTCTCCGTCCAGGAGGTGAGGACTGACATTAAAATAAAATCATAATTTTCTCCGTCCAGGAGATGAGGACTGACATTAAAATAAAATCATAATTTTCTTCGCCAAGGAGGTGAGGAGTGACATAAAATTAAATCATAACTTTCTCCGTCCAGGAGGTGAGGACTGATATAAAATAAAATCATAACTTTCTCCGTCCAGGAGGTGAGGACTGACATAAAATAAAATCATAACTTTCTCCGTCCAATTTTCTCCGTCCAGGAGGTGAGGACTGATATAAAATAAAATCATAACTTTCTCCGTCCAACTTTCTCCGTCCAGGAGGTGAAGACTGATATAAAATAAAATCATAACTTTCTCCGTCCAGGAGGTGAGGACTGACATAGAATAAAATCATAACTTTCTCCGTCCAGGAGGTGAGGACTGACATTAAAATAAAATCATAATTTTCTCCGTCCAGGAGATGAGGACTGACATTAAAATAAAATCATAATTTTCTTCGTCAAGGAGGTGAGGAGTGACATAAAATTAAATCATAACTTTCTCCGTCCAGGAGGTTAGGACTGACATTAGAATAAAATCATTCACTTACTGTATCAGATTGCCTATGATGCTTTCCAATTGCATCACCATACCATCATGTCAACATACCCATCATATCCAACCAATATCACTTAACATCTGTTACTCACTTGCACCATATCAACATGTCTATCACCGTTTCCAATTCTATCATCGCTTCCTGTATTACCTGTTAATCACGGAACAACACACATCACTCCAACATATCCCCATCTATAACACCATGCAGGCTATCATCATTACCTTCCCATCTTAAAAACAAGTAGACGAATGCCCTACCAACTTTTGAACTCCCTTCTCCCTTTTTCTTTTTATTATCCAATTCCGTGATGGGGAAAACAGACTGAACCGTCTGAGCATGGTTCCAGAAAAGCACATGATTCACACGACATTCATCAGAGAGTGGAGCGACTCAGTCAGCTCTTGAGGGCGGAGAGACAGAACTGCAGAGAGCACGAAGACACGATCTTCACGCTCAGAAGACTGGTGGATGAACATGAGAGAAGGATGCATCACATGGATGGGATAGGTGGAGGTAAGGAAGACAGATAGACAGAGAAAAAGACAGAGAGACAGAGAGACAGAGAGAGAAAGAGAACTGCAGAAAGCACGAAGACACAATTTTTATGCTCAAAAGAGTGGAGGACGAACATGAGAGAAGGGTGCATCACATGGATGGTATAGATGGAGGTAAGGAAGACAGATAGACAGAGAAGAAGGTATAGAGAGAGAGGTAGACCGAGAAAAGGAAAGGGACAGAGACAGAGAGCTCTGCAGTGAGCACGTGGGCACAATCTTTACTCTGAGAAGACTGGTGGGAGAACATGAGAGAAGAGTGCATCACATGGATGGGATAGGTGGGGGTAAGGAAGACAGGTAGACAGCGAAGAAGACATAGAGAGAGGGAGAGAGACAGAACTGCAGAGAGCACGAAGACACGATCCTCACGCTGAGAAGACTGGTGGATGAACAGGAGAGAAGGATGCATCACATGGATGGGATAGGTGGAGGTAAGGAAGATAGATAAAAAGAGACAAAGACACAGAGAGAGATAACTGCAGAGAGCATGAAGACACGATTTTTATGCAAGGTGGAGGTAAGGAAGACAGATAGAGAAAGAGGGAGAAAGAGAGAGAAGGAAAGATAAGTAACTGCATGGAACTCGAAGAGATAGAGATCACGCGGGAAAAAAGAAGGGAGAGGGAACGGGGAGAGAGAAGTAGGTTATATCGAACTGCATGGAATGGTATTATCTTTAGAAGTGGGCGGCAAGTTGACCAACCTGAGAGATGGGATAAGCAGAGGTAAGGAAGACCCACAGAGAGGGAGAGGGAAAGAGAGAGAGAGAGAGAGAGAGAGAGAGAGAGAGAGAGAGAGAGAGATCGAGGGAGAGTAAGAGAATAGTTATAATGTGCAGGAGTGGGAGTTAGTAAACTGGCTATACTGCCAATTGAGAATATTCAAGATGTAGTTGTTAAAACTTAGCAAGCTCTTTTAGAGGTTGGAATGGTCGGTCCACAGCCGTTTATATCGATAGTGTCCTCACACGTCGAGCAACCAGCCTTTTCGGAGTCTGTAAATCTTTTGTTATTGATGGACATAGTCACAAACTTAACGCGTATTACGTGTTTTGCTAACATAGAGGTTGGGCGTGTGTCACAGAATAAACATATATTAAGTGCTTTGCTTACACAGGGGTCGGGCGTGTGTTGCAAACTTTACTTTCGTTACGAGCTTTGCTTACATGGGGGTTGGGCCTGTGTCACAGACTAAACATTATTTTATTACTTGCTTTGCCTACACAGGGGCTGGGCGTGTGTCACAGGCTAAACATTTATTTAATTATGTGCTTTGCTTATACTGGGGTTGGGCGTATGTCACAAAATTTAAGTTCATTACGAGCTTTACTTCCACAGGGATTGTGCGTGTTTCAAAGACTAAACATTTATTACGTGCTTTGCTTACACAGGGGTTGGTTCACGGACCGAAGCTGCCAACTTTACTCGAATGAGTCCGACACAAAAACTCCTGGATCAGGTGAAGCGGTTACAGAAACAGAAAATTGACCTTCTTCTACAGGTAGAATTAATCCCATACAACCTCAATTCATTGGCACAGTTTGACGCTACTGACTCTATCTTTATGTAAAGTTAAATTTTTTTACGTCAAGTTCCACTTTTTATGTAAAGTTACTCTTTTAAACTTTTTGTTCCAAAAAAAAAAGAAAATAATGCCACACAGATATAATGCACCTGTATGCGGATGCTTTAAACCTGTTTGAACATTACCATCAACCTTTTGTTAACATCGTGAATAGTCCAGACAGAAACAATGTACTATTGGTGTCATATTTTTCTGTATCTTCTCACCAATCTAACAAAACCCACAAGTTGATGCTCCATCATCAAAAGGTTTCAGTGATAACAGAATTAGAGAGAATCCTTTACAGACAAATGCAAAAAACAATCTACCTCCATAACACCTTTTCTCTCTCTCTCTCTCTCTCTCTCTCTCTCTCTCTCTCTCTCTCTCTCTCTCTCTCTCTCTCTCTCTCTCTCTCTCTCTCTCTCTCTCTCTCTCTCTCTCTCTCTCTCTCTCTCTCTCTCTCTCTCTCTTCTCTTTCTTTTTCTCTTCCTCCTATCTCTCTTGCGTATGAAACAAAGATTTCATTGAGTTGTTTACATGGCTTCCAAAGTACTTTTAAATCCATATTAAAAAAAAAATAAGGGCAGCTTTGTTTAATTTCCCCACCACACATAGAGTAAACAATTGTTGAAATATTTTCTATTTTCAATCAAATGTAGGTTTTACCTTAACTCTGTATGTGCGAACCACCCATTCTTCTCTTTTCTTTTTTCCTTGTTTAGGTGGCACGCTATGACGAGCTCCCTGAACCACGAAACTCACCTCTCTCCGGTGAACAGCAGACAGCGGACCCATCTGCCCGCACCATGACAGTCAATGGTAGCAACAGAAGCACCGCTCCCTCAGAGGTGAGCGCTTTTTGACAGAACAAACATAAAATAGTGGTCTCCGTTAGAAGTACCAATCTCTCCAAGAGAAACACCGGATATATCGAAAACAGTCACTTCAATTAGAAGCACTAGTCTCGCATAGATAAACTCAAGAGGTGTTAGAAACGCTGGATTTAGTGAAATTTTGGCTTGCATTAGAATCATAAAGCTTTCTGCGATAATCTCTCAAAAATCAAAATGTTGGAGTGCGTTGTCAATTCCTATCGACAAGCTTCGGTGCCACAAGAAACTTTAAGTAACGTAAAAAGTGAAATAGCAGTAACAAAAAAAGGCAAGGTAACGGGATGCTCTATCTTGCAGGATTTAAAAAAAAAATAACATTGATAAAGACGATATCAACAAAGTTTGTCAGTCTTGTATGACCTATGAATATGACTTAACAATAACAAACAAGACATCAAAACGTGTCGATCAGTCTTGTATTACTTTTATTAAGGAAAACCAATAGGAAAACCGTCGTGTATGACCTGTACGGCACTAAAAGACAAGACAGAAAAATTATACGTTTTTCAGTATTAAATGTTATTTGCAAAGTCAAAACAGCTAGCATAAAACGAAAATCTTTTCGTCACCCTCCTTAATTCCAGAGATAAGTAAATTCTTATCAAATTTTGCTTTAAAAAAATGTCAGTACTCTCTTTGGAAAAAAAATTAAAACTCAAGTAATTTTCTTTCCTCACGATATCGTTCAATATTAATTTGCTTCCTCTCCCTCCCTTTTCTCTCTCATTCACTCTTTCCCTCTTTATTTCTCTCTGTGTCTCTCTTTCTCTCCTAAATTTCCCTGTCCTCTTTCTCTCTCTCACTCTATCTCTCTTTCTCTCTATCTAACTATAGTATACTTCTATATGTGTCTCCCTCCCTTTTTACGTGTTTATCTCTCTTTTTCTCTCTCATTGTCTCTCTTTGTCTCCTCTCTGTCTCGCTATCTTTCTGCCTTTCTCTATCTGTCTCTCTCTTTGTCTCCCTTTCTTACTCTCTATCTCTATGTTGAGGAACCGAGTTGTGCTTGAGTTCATAACTTGAAATTAACTGATCAACCTTGACATTTTCCCATTTCTTTGAATAGCTGTATATTTGTCGTTAATGGATACAGACAAATGAACATTGGAAAAAATCTATGTCTTTTTCACCTTTTTATTTTCTTTCTCATTCTCATTCTCTCTCTCTCTCTCTCTCTCTCTCTCTCTCTCTCTCTCTCTCTCTCTCTCTCTCTCTCTCTCTCTCTCTCTCTCTCTCTCTCTCTCTCTATCTAGCTAGCTAGCTGTGTGTCTATTTATCTATCTATCTCTTTCTCTTTTTTCTTTCTTTTGTTTTCCCTTTTGCATTTGAACACAAAAGTATTTGTAAGTTGTTTTTTTTTCTTGTTTTTTTTTTATACAAAGGCTTCAGTTGGATGCCAAGTGTAGAAAGACTGAGAGTAGAAAGAGAGCTAGTATAGAACTTTGTATATTCAAAAGTTTTTTTATTCATTACTGAAAAATGAAAATGCAAAGGAAAAATTATTTATTAACATTGTGTGATCATGTTTATGTCTGCATAAAAAAAAATTCTTCAAACACAGATTTTGATTATGCAAACAATGATATTTTGTCAAAGTTTATCAATTTGACACCACTTTACTATTTCTGATCTTCAATAACTAAAAGAAATCAGACGACTATAGAGAATACTTCAGAACTTAAGATAGATAGATAGAGAGAGAGAGAGAAAGAGAGAGACAGAGAGAAAGCGACAGACAGAGAGACAGAGAGAGCGACAGACAGACAGAGACAGACAGAAAGAGAGAGAGACAGACAGAGACAGACAGAAAGAGAGAGAGAGAGAGAGAGAGAGAGAGAGAGAGAGAGAGAGAGAGAGAGAGAGAGAGAGAGAGAGAGAGAGAAATCCAATTAAAAAACCAAAAACACCACACTTGGAGGACAACTTGGTAATTATAAAGGATCCAAAAAGGACTCGTGTGTGTCTGTAAATGGAATGACGCAGAGACAGAGACAGAGGGAGAGAGAGAGAGAAAGAGAGACAGACAGACAGACTGACAGACTGAACAAAGAAATTACTAGAAATACAAAGATAGCTGAGAAGAAACATCAATAATCAATAATTGAAAGCAACAAATTCTGTACTCTCTCAATTTGTTAAAAGATATCTCTTAATTTTTATGGTTAGACAGTGAAGCCAAAGGATAAAGGTACCTAGACATGCACTGACTTGTGAGATTTCATAATTGCAAATTTATTCCTCCCTGTGGCGATACATTGTTAGCTCCTATAATTATATTATTATTATCGCCTGAAAACACTGGCGTGCATTCTAGGAATAGAAAGCGTAAAGTTTGGAAAAAAGAACAATGAGACAATGAACGAGTGAAGATTTTGGAGTGAAAGAGAGAAGAGAAAAGAGGATGGGGAAAGAGAATTGAAGAGTGAGGGAATAAGAAACTGAGAGAGAGAAAGAATTTCGCTTAATAGCCGTAATGCAAAATGTTCGCAATCCTTGTACATACGGTCTCTCTCTCTCTCTCTCTCTCTCTCTCTCTCTCTCTCTCTCTCTCTCTCTCTCTCTCTCTCTCTCTCTCTCTCTCTCTCTCTCTCTCTCTCTCTCTCTCTCTCTCTCTCTCTCTCTCTCTCTCTCTCTCTCTCTCTCTGTATCTATCACTACGTCTCTCCTTTATTCGTGATACAATTATTATAATAAAATAATGCCATGACAATTTAATACAAAAAAAAAAATACAGCCTTTTGTTATATTTATGTGCAGCAATCCCGCAGTAATGCCTACTTGAACGTATAACATTAACATAAAAAAGTATCGGTATATATCAATGTGCATGTGTGTGCGCAAGTGAATCACAGCTATAAACTTTGTGCAGTTGCATGCATATTTTCAATGTTCAATAATTTTCTTATGCGTCTTTCAAGTCGACCTGTAATATCAGTTTTAAGATCATGTATGTCCTCGGAGATGGGTATTCGTAGTAGATCAAATAATTCTTTTACCGGACTTGTTTTCTCAGACTGACGTGGGCTGTACAGATACAGAGAAGGAACTACATAAAGTTAAGGCCCTAAATAGAACTTTGGAACTTGAGGTAAAGGTAAGTAGAATAAAGAGCAGTAATGGCTGTATGAATGCTTTCATTTCATCGAACAGCTATAAACGGCCATCTAGTCAGTGCAATTAGTGGTCTGGCTTTTGCATTGGGTTGGGTAGATGTTGTTTTTAATATTATATCGGACTGGTTTATGCGGTAGGATGTAGGCTGGTATAGTTGCAATATTGGAGTTCCCTTAGGTGTGACTAAGGCACAATATCTGTCTAATTTATGCCGTAGGATGTATGCTGGCGTAATTGACATCTTTCGGTCCAAGGTGGTGTGACTGGAATAGTGGGTACAATGTCTGTCTGGTTAAGCCATGGTTTGCAAGATGGTATGGCTGACATATTGGGATCCAATGTGGTGTGACTGGTATATTGGGGTTCAAAGCAATGTGACAAACAGTAGACATACTGTCTGTCTGATTAAGCCATGGTTTGCAAGATGGTGTGTGACTGGAATAGCGGGCAAAATAGCTGTCTGATTAAGCCATGGTTTGCAAGATGGTGTGGCTGACATATTGTGGTCCAAGGTGGTGTGACTGGAATAGCGGGCATAATAACTGTCCGATTAAGCCATGGTTTGCAAGATGGTGTGGCTGACATATTGTGGTCCAAGGTGGTGTGACTGGAATAGCGGGCATAATAACTGTCTGATAAAGTCATGGTTTGGAAGATGGTGTGGCTGACATATTGGGGTCCAAGGTGGTGTGACTAGTATAGCAGGCATAATAACTGTCATTGGGGTTCAAGGCTGCGTGACAAACAGTTGGCATAATGTCTGCCTGATTAAGCCATGGTTTGCAATGTGGTGTGACTGACATATTGGGGTCCAAGGTGGTGTGACTGGAATAGCGGGCATAATGTCTGTCTATTAAGCCATGGTTTGCAAGGTGGTGTGTGACTGGAACAGCGGGCATAATGTCTAATTGATTAAGTCAGGGGTTTCAAGGTGGTGCAGCTGATATACTGGAGTTCAAAGTGGTGTGACTGAAATTGCGCCAATGTTTGTCTAATTAAAGCCGAGTGATGCACGTTTGTGTGACTGAAAAAATCAGGTTCACTTTAGTGTGACAGGCTTAATGGGCAGAAAGTCTGGTTTAACCGTGAGATGTGCATAATGTGAGCCTGATGTAAGCTGTGGGATGCAAAATGGTGTGATTTATTAAAATGGGGTTGTAGTTGGTGTCGCTGAATAGTAGATGATGCAATGTGAGCTTATTTCAACTGTGGGATGCAAGCTGGTGTGGTTGAAATATTGGGGTTGAAGTTGGAGCGGCTTAAAGGGTGGACATAATGTTTGCCTGATTAGGGCTTTGGGGTGAAAGCTTATATGGTTGAAATATTGGGGTTGAAGTTGATGTGGCTGAAATAGTGGACGTAATGTTTGTCTGGTTTAAGCTGTGAGATGCAAGCATATGTGGTTGAAATATTGGGGTTAAAGGTGTTGTCGCTGAAATAGTAGATATAATATTTGCCTGATTTGTTAAGCTGTGGTGTGCAAGTTGGTGTTGTTGAAATATTAGGATTGAAGTTGGTATGGCTGAAATAGTAGAAATATTTATGTTTTAATTCAACCTGTGGAATGCAAACTGGTGTGGTTGAAATATTTGGGTTGAAGTTGGCGTGGCTGAAATAGAAGATATAATGTTTGTTTGATTTAACCTGTTGCCTGCAAGCTGGTGTGGTTAATATAATTAATGATGTTTCAATAGTGTGGCTGATGTGATAGATATAATGGAACTTGATTTTAGCTATGGTATACGAGCTGGTGTGATTGAAATATTGTGGTTGAAGTTGTGTGGCTGAAATAGTGGTCTTAATGTTTGTCTTATTTAAGCTGTGGGATACAAGTTGGTGTGGTTGAAATATTGGTGTGGAAGTTTGTGAGGGGAACCCAAGCTGGTTTTGCTGAAATAGTTGCATTATGTCAGTCGGATTTGAGCAACAGGGTGCATGTTGTTCTTACTAAAGTAATAAGCTTTAGGATAGTGCAACCGAAAAAGCCGGCATGTTTATTATCTTTTGTGTGAGCAATGAAGTCCAAGATACATGAGAGCATAACAGGTTACAACGATAGTTTCGCAAGAGAAGTGAATTTCATGTTAGTCCTGCCTTAAAATTGGGTACTAAGCTAGTCTGATCCAAAATGTCGATGTTTTAGTGGGTCTACAGAACCTTATGGTTGAATTTTCTTCTTATTGCTCTACCTGAACTTTAAACTCAGGAGAGACCTATCAGTGGAAAACTTCAAAGCAATGTAAAAAGCCACATTAGACATGCACGAAAAAGCTGAAGTTAATATACGATTTCCCATATTCTGGTCTATATTTTTTGGGTTGCATTTTCGAAATAAACCAGCATCCAGCAAATTAAATTTATTGTTACTGAGCAGTTTATTAGTCATAGGGTGTTTTTATTGTGTGTGTGGGAGGGAGGGGATTTCCCCCTCTTTATTGGCTGGTTTAAGGAATCCATGTGTTTCCTCCTTGTTTGTGAATCATCTATCGTGTAGTTCATTTTCGTTGAAGCTGCCTCCTGTGGTCAATACGGTGTGCCGTATTTTTCTGGTTTGATTTGCTATGAGAATCAAATCCCTGTTCATGAATGATGCACTTTATTATTCGTGGCTAATACCTCTCTTTCGTGTGCAAGTAAGTAATAACTTATGTATCTTCTTGAATCATGGTTTTATTCACTAAGGTTTTTTTTTCTTACATCTTTCCTTTTCTACTGTGTATTTTTAGCTAACTGGATTAATGATGAATTGTCTATCGTATGTATAAATATTTCTTTCTCATGGGATTATTTTGAAGATTTAAAAAATGCTGGAACGTAAATCGCACTCCTTACGATGCCCGCGGACGGCTAATTTAAAGCCGTTACCTTCAACAGCTGTAAGATCATTATTTTATTTTGTTAGTATTAACCTTACTTGTTCTCGATAATTTAGTTTCATTTATCGGTAATGCTGATACCAGCTTTTACTCACGCTCTGGTAAAACAAGCACTACCATTAGTTTTCCCCCCTTGTGTTTATCTTAATATCAGAAACTGGCAGAGGAAAACGGATTGCTAAGACAACAGGTATCTTCGACTCTGCTACTTACAACAACGTCAGAGCGCGAAAGCTTATTTGTGCCTAAGGTATCTAAAACATCATCAACATCATCATTATCCCAAATAATAGTGACAGCAACCTCAACATCAATATCAGCCGTGTCCGAGTCGGCATCAATGTCCCAATCATTAGTGACAACGACATCCACCACTCCAAGCAAACAAGAATCAACACCATCAACGCCATCTTTGCCTGAGATGTCAGAGACAAGAGAAATCCTTGTTACAGAGAGCGGCTCTGAGGTTGCGCACTCTGTGAAGACACCTTGCGAGGATGATGGACAAATATTGTGTTTTGCCCAAGAGCGGACCGTGTCACTAGAGCAGAAGCTCACGTAAGTCAAGCAAAAATTGGTTATAACATTAGCTGTAGATGGCTAAGTTGTTTCTCCCTTTGTGTGACAACGTAACTCCAGATGATCAAAACCCTTCAAATTCGAATCATTTTCTAAATTTTTTTTTTTTTTGTTAGTGTCAATGTTTGGCAAGCGTAAAGAGTATCTATTGAATGCTTCGGTCTGATTTTGAAATCTCGTCGTAAGATTTATATTACACGTAAAGCTTCGATAACAAGTTTAGTGACATGATTTCTTGTTCCTATCCTTCATCAATAAAAACTGCACTTAAGTCCTAAGATCTCAATGCCTTCATTAATGTCAGAGGTAGTATGCAAAATGATACTAGAATATCAGCAGATCATGCTTAGAATGATAGCAGTGATGCAATGAAACTAGAATACGAGAAGATGATGCCCAGAAAAATAGTAGTGATGCAAAAATTCCAGAAAACCAGCAGATGGTGCTCAGAATGATAGCAGTGATTAAATGATACTAGAATTCCAGCAGATGGTGCCCAGAATAATAGCAGTGATGCAATAATACTAGAATACCAGCATATCATGCTTAGAATGATAGCAGTGATGTAATGATAATTATTAGAATACCAGCAGATAATGCTTAGAATGATAGCAGTGATTAAATGATACTAGAATTCCAGCAGATGGAGCCCAGAATAATAGCAGTGATGCAATGATATCAGAATACCTGAAGATCATGCTAAGAATGGTAGCAGTGATGCAATTGTATTATAATACCAGCAGATGGTGCTCAGAATGATAGCATTGATGCAATAATATTAGAATACCCGCAGATCATGCGTAGAATGATAGCAGTGATGCAATGGTATAAGAATACCAGCAGAAGGTGCTCAGATTGAAAGCAGTGATGCAATGATACTAGAATACCAGCAGATGGTGCCCAGAATAATAGCAGTGATGCAATTAAACTTGAATAAGAGAAGATGGTGCCTTGAATGATAGCAGTCGTTAAAAAATACAAGGATACCAGCAGATGGTGCTCAGAATAAAAGCAGTGATGCAATGATACTAGAATACCAGCAAATGGTGCCCAGAATGATAACAGTGATGCAATGATACTAGAATACCAGCAGTTGGTGCTCATAATGATATCATTAATGCAATGATATTAGAGTACCAGTAGATGGTGCTCAGAGTGATAGCAGTGATGCAATAATACTAGAATACCAACAGATGGTGCCTAGAATAATAGCAGTGATGCAATTAAACTTGAATAAGAGAAGATGGTGCCTTGAATGATAGCAGTCGTTAAAAAATACAAGGATACCAGCAGATGATGCTCAGAATAATAGCAGTGATGAAATGATACTAGAATACCAGAATTTGGTGCTCATAATGATATCAGTGATGCAATGATATTAGAATACTAGCAGATCAAGCTTAGAATGATAGCAGTGATACAATGAGAATTATTAGAACACCAAAAGATCATGCTTAGAATGATAACAGTGATGCAATGGTATTAGAATACCCGCGGATCATGCTTAGATTGATAACAGTGATGCAATGATACTAGAATTCCAGCAGATAATGCTTAGAAAGATAGCAGTGGTGCAATGATACTAGAATACCAGCAGATGGTACTCAGAATTATGGCAGTGATGCAATGACACAAGAATACCAGCAGATCATGCTTAGTATGATAGCAGAGATGCAATGATACTACAATACCAGCAGATCATACTCAGAACGATAGCAGTGATGAAATGATACTAGAATACCAGCAGATCATGCTTAGAAAGATAGAAGTGGTTCAATGATACTTGAATACCAGGATATGGTGCCCCGAATGATAGCAGTGATGCAATAATACTAGAACACCAGCAGATCATGCTTAGAAAGACAGCAGTGATGCAATTGTATTAGAATACCAGCACTGGTGCTCAGAATGATATCTGTGATGAAATGTTACTAGAATACCAGCAGATGTTGCACAGAATGATAGCAGTGATGCTATGATACTAGAATAGCAGCATATCATGCTTAGAAAAATAGCAGTGATGCAATGATATTAGAATACCAGCAGATCATGCTTAGAATGATGGCAGTGATGCAATTGTATTAGAATACCAGCAGATGATACTTAGAAAGATAGCAGTGGTGCAATAATACTAGAATACCAGTATATGGTGCCCAGAATGATAGCTGTGATGCAATTGTATTAAGAAAACCCAGCAGATCATGCTTAGAATGATAGCAATGATGCAATGATACTAGAATATTAGCTTATGGTGCGCAGTGTTGCAATGATAGTAGAATAGCAGAAGATCATGCTTAGAATGATAGCAGTGATGAAATGATACTAGAATACCAACAGATGGTGCTCATAATGATAGCAGTGATGCAATGATAGTAGAACACGAGTAGATGCTGCTCAGAATAATAGCAGTGATGCAATGATATTAGAATACCAGCAGATCTTCCTTAGAATTATAGCAGTGATGCAATGATATTAGAATACCAGACGATTATGCTTAGAATGATCACAGTGTTCCAATGATACTAGAATACCAACATATGGTGTGCAGAATGACAGCAGTGATGCAATGATACTAGAGTACAAGCATATCATGCTTAGAATGGTACCAGTGTTGCAATGATATTAGAATACCAGTAGATCATGCTTAGAATGATAGCAGTGATGCAATGATATTGAAATACCAGCACATTATGATTAGAATGATACCAGTGATGCAATGATACTAGAATACCAGCAGATCATGCTTAGAAAGATAGCAGTTGTGCAATGATACTAGAATACCAGCATATGGTGCCCAGAATGATAGCAGTGATTCAATGATACTAGAATACCATCAGATCTTGCTTAGAAAGTAAGCAGTGGTCCAATGATACTTGAATACGAGCATATGGTGCCTCGAATGACAGCAGTAATGCAATAATACTAAAACACCAGCAGATCATGCTTAGAATGATAGCAGTGATGCAGTTGTATTAGAATACCAGGAGGTGGTCCTCAGAATGATAGCTGTGATGAAACGATACAAGAATATCAGCAGATGTTGAACAGAATGATAGCAGTGATGCAATGACACTAGATAAAGGGAGCAGATCGTTCTCATAAAGATAGCAGTGATGCAATGATACTAGAATACCAGCACATAATGCTTAGAATGATGATAAAGATGCAATACTATTAGAAAACCAGCAGATCATGCTTAGAATGATACCAGTGATGCAATTGTATTAGAATACAAGCAGATGGTGCTCATGATGATAGCACTGATGAAATGATACTAAAACACCAGAAGATGGTTCTCATAATAATAGCAGAGATAAAATAATAGTAGAATACCAGTAGATAGTGCTCGCAATGATAGCAGTGATGAAATGATAGTACAATACCAGCAGAAGTTGTGCAGAATTAAAGCAATGATGCAATGATACTAGAATGCCAGCAGATAATGCTTAGAATGATAACGGTGATATAATAAAACTAGAATACTAAAAGGTGGTGCCCAGAATGATAGCAGTGATGAAATGTTACTAGATTAACAACAGATCATCCTTAGAATGATAGCAGTGATGCAATGATAGTAGAATACCAGCAGATCATCCTTAGAATGATAGCAGTGATGCAATGATAGTAGAATACCAGCAGATAATCCTTAGAAAGATAGCAGTGATGCAATGATATTAGAATACCAGCAGATCATCCTTAGAATGATAGCAGTGATGCAATGATATTAGAATACCAGCAGATCATCCTTAGAATGATACCAGTGATGCAATGATAGTAAAATACCGGCAGATCATCCTTAGAATGATAGCAGTGATGCAATGATAGTAGAATACCAGCAGATCATCCATAGAATGATAGCAGTGATGCAATGATATTAGAATACCAGCAGATCATCCTTAGAATGATACCAGTGATGCAATCATAGTAAAATACCAGCAGATCATCCTTAGAATGATAGCAGTGATGCAATGATATTAGAATACCAGCAGATCATCCTTAGAATGATAGCAGTGATGCAATGATATTATAATACCAGCAGATCATCCTTAGAATGATAGCAGTGATGCAATGATATTATAATACTAGCAGATCATCCTTAGAATGATAGCAGTGATGCAATGATAGTAGAATACCAGCAGATCATCCTTAGAATGATAGCAGTGATGCAATGATAGTAGAATACCAGCAGATCATCCTTAGAATGATAGCAGTGATGCAATGATATTAGAATACCAGCAGATCATCCTTAGAATGATAGCAGTGATGCCATTGTATCAGAAAACAACCGATGGTGCTCAGAACGATAGCTGTTATGAAATAATACTAAAATACCAGCAGATGTTACGCATAATGATAGCAATGATGCAATGATACTAGAATACCTGCAGATAGTGCGCAGTGATGCAATAATAGTAGAATACCAGCAGATCATTTTTAGAATGATAGCAGTGATGCAATGATATTTGAAAACCGGAAGATCATGCTTAGAGTATTAGCAGTGATGCAATGATAGTAGAATACCAGTAGATGGCGCTCAGAATAAAAGCAGTGATAAATTGATACTAGAATACCAGCAGATCATGCTTAGAATGATAGCAATGAAGCAATAATATCACAATACCAGCAAATCATCCTTAGAATGATAGCAGTGATGCAATGATACTAGAATGCCAGCAGATCGTTCGCAGAATGATAGCAGTGATGAAATGATACTACAATACCAGCAGATGGTGCGCAGTGATGCAATGATAGCAGAATACCAGCAGATCATTTTCAGAATGATAGCAGTGATGCAATGATATTAGAAAACCAGAAAATCGTGCTTAGAGTGATAGCAGTGATGCAATTATAGTAGAATACCAGCATATCTTGCTTAGAATGATAGTAGTGATGCAATGATACTGTAAAACCAGCATATCATGCTTAGAAAGGTAACAGTGATGCAATGATACTGTAATACCAGCATATCATGCTTAGAAAGGTAACAGTGATGCAATGTCATTCAAATACCAGTAGATCATACTTAGAATGATAGCAGTGATGCAATGATATTAAAATACCAGGAGATTATGCTTAGAATGATAATAGTGATGCAATGATACTAGAACACCAACAGTTCATCCTTAGAACGATAGCAGTGATGCAAGGATATTAGAATACCAGCAGATGGTGCTCATAATGATAGCACTGATGAAATGATCCTAGAAAAACAGTACATGGTGCTCAGAATGATAGCAGTGATGCAATGATAGTTCAATACCAGCAGATAATGCTCAGAATAATAGCAATGATGCAATGATACAAGAATACCAGCAGATCATGCTTAGATTGATAACGGTGATGCTATGATACTAAAATAATAAAAGACGGTGCCCAGAATGATAGCAATGGTGCAAAGATACTAGAATACCAGCAGATGGTGCGCAGAATGATAGCAGTGATGCAATGATACTAGAATACCAGCAGATAATACTTAGAATCATAGTAGTGATGCAATTGTATTAGAATACCAACAGATGGTCCTCATAATGATAGCAGTAATGAAATGATACTCGATGAACAGCAGATGGTGCGCAGTGATGCAATAATAGTAGAATACACGCAGATCTTGCTTAGAATAATAGCAGTGATGAAATGATACTAGAATACCGACAGATCGTGCTCATAATGATAGCACTGATAAAATGATACTAGAATACCAGCAGATGGTGCTCAGAATGATAGCTGTGATGCAATGATAGTACAATACCAGCAAATGTTGCGCAGAATGATAGCAATGATGCAATGATACTAGAATACCAGCAGATCATGCTTAGATTAATAACGGTGATCCAATGATACTAGAATGCTAAAAGATGGTGCCAGAATGATAGCAATAATGCAATGATACTAGAATACCAGCAGATGGTACGCAGAATGATAGCAGTGATGCAATGATACTAGAATACCAGCAGATGGTGCGCAGTGCAGGATGATAGTAGAATACCAGCAGATCCTTTTCAGAATGATAGCAGTGATGCAATGATATTAGAAAACTGGAAGATCACGCTTAGAGTGATAGCAGTGATGCAATGATAGTAGAATACCAGCATATCATGCTTAAAATGATAGCAGTGATGCAATGATATTAGAATACCAGGCGATCATGCTTAGAATAATAGCAGTGATACAATGATATTAGAATACCAGCAGATCATGCTTAGAATCATAACAGTGTTGCAATGATACTAGAATACCAAAATTTGGTGTGCAAAATTATAGCAGTGATGCCATGATACTGGAATACCAGCATACCATGCTTAGAATGGTAGCAGTGATGCAATAATATTAGAATACCAGTAGATCATGCTTAAAATGATAGCAGTGATGCAATGATATTAAAATACCATCAGATTATGCTGAGAATTATAACAGTTTAGTAATGAAACTAGAATACCAGCAGATCATCCTTAGAACGTTAGCAGTGATGCAAGGATATTAGAATACCAGCAGATGGTGCTTATAATGATAGCACTGATGAAATTATACTAGAATAACAGCAGATAGTGCTCAGAATGATAGCAGTGATGTAATTATAGTACAATATCAGCAGATGTTGCGCAGAATGATAGCAATGATGCAATGATACTAGAATACCAGCAGATCATGCTTAGATTGATAACGGTGATGCAATGATACTAGAATATTAAAAGATGGTGCCCAGAATGATAGAAATGGTGCAAAGATACTAGAATACCAGCAGATGGTGCGCAGAATGATAGCAGTAATGCAATTGTATTAGAATACCAACAGATGGTCCTCATAATGATAGCAGTAATGAAATGATACTAGAATAAAAGCAGATGGTGCGCAATAATGCATTAATAGTAGAATACCAGCAGATCTTGCTTAGAATGATAGCAGTGTTGAAATGATACTAGAATACCGACAGATCGTGCTCATAATGATAGCACTGATGAAATGATAATAGAATACCAGCATATGGTGCTCAGAATAATAGCAGTGATGCAACGATACTAGAATACCAGCAGATCATGCTTAGAATGATAGCAGTGATGCAATTGAATTAGAATACCAGCACGTGGTGCTCAGAATCATAGCTGTCATGAAATGATACTAGAATACCAGCAGATGTTGCACAGAATGATGGCAGTGATGCAATGATACTAGAATACCAGCAGATTTTGCTGAGATTGATAACCGTGATGCAATGATACTAGAATACTAAAAGATGGTGCCCAAATTGATAGCAATGGTGCAAAGATACTAGAATACCAGCAGATGGTGCGCAGAATGATACCAGTAATGCAATTGTATTAGAATACCAACAGATGGTCCTCATAATGATTGCAGTAATGAAATGATACTAAAATAACAGCAAATGGTGCGCAGTGATGCATTAATAGTAGAAGACCAGCAGATCTTGCTTAGAATGATAGCAGTGATGAAATGATACTAGAATACCGACAGATCGTGCTCATAATAATAGCAGTGATGCAATGATAGTAGAATATCAGCATATGGTGCTCAGAATAATAGCAGTGATGCAACGATACTAGAATACCAGCAGATCATGCTTAGAATGATAGCAGTGATGCAATTGAATTAGAATACCAGCACGTGGTGCTCAGAATCATAGCTGTCATGAAATGATACTAGAATACCAGCAGATGTTGCACAGAATGATGGCAGTGATGCAATGATACCAGAATACCAGCAGATAATGCTTAGAATTATAGCAGTGATGCAATTGTACTAAAATACCAGTAGATTATGATTAGAATGATAGCGATGATGCACTGATACTAAAATACCAAAGTATTGTGCCCAGAATAATAAAAGTGATGCAATGATACTAGAGTACCAGCAGATGGTGCTCATAATAACAGCAGTGGTGCAATGATCCTAGAATACCAGCATATCATGCTTAGAATGATAGCAGAGATGCAATGGTATTAGAATACCAGCAGATCATGCTAGGAATGATACCAGTGATTCAATTGTATTAGAATATCAGCAGATGGTGCTCATAATAATAGCACTGATGAAATGATACCAGTATACAAGCAGATGGTTCTCATAATGATAGCAGAGATAAAAAAATAGTAGAATACCTGTAGATGGTGCGCAGATGGATAGCAATGATGCAATGATAGTACAATACCAGCATATGTTGCGCAGAATGATAGCAATGATGCAATAATACTAGATTACCAGCAGATCATGCTTAGAATGATCACAGTGATGCAATGAAACTAGATTACCAGCAGATGTTGCGCAGAAAGATAGCAGTGATGCAATGATAGAAGAATACCAGTACATGGTGCTCAGAATGATAGCAGTGATGCAATGATAGTAGATTACCAGCAGATGGTGCGCAGAGTGATAGCAGTGATGCAATGATACTAGAATACCAGCAGATCATGCTTAGAATGATAACAGTGATGCAATGATACTAGAATACCAGCAGATGGTGCTCATAATGATAGCAGTGATGCAACGATAGTAGAATACCAGTAGATGGTGCTCAGAATGAAAGCAGTGATGCATTGATAGTAGAATACCAGCAGATGGTGCGCAGAATGATAGCAGCGATGCAATGATACTAGAGTACCAGCAGATCATGCTTAGAATAATAACAGTGATGCAATGATACTAGAATACCAGCCGATGGTGCTCATAATGATAGCAGTGATGCAATGATTGTAGAATACCAGTACATGGTGCTCAGAATGATAACAGCGTTGCAGTGATACTAGAATACCAACATATGGTGTGCAGAATGATAGCAGTAATGCAATGATACTAGAATACCAGCATATCATACTTAAAATGGTAGCAGTGTTGCAATGATATTAGAATACCAGTAGATCATGCTTTGAATGATCGCAGTGATGCAATGATATTAAAATACCAGCAGATTATGCTTAGAAGGATAGCAGTGGTGCAATGATACTAGAATACCAGCATATGGTGCCCAGAATGTTAGCAGTGATGCAATGATACTAGAATACCAGCAGATCATGCTTAGAAAGATAGCAGTGGTTCAATTATACTTGAATACCAGCATATGGTGCCCCGAAAGATAGCAGTGATGCAATAATACTAGAACACCAGCAGATCATGCTTAGAATTATAGCAGTGATGCAATTGTATTAGAATACCAGCAGGTGATGCTCAGAATGATAGCTGTGATGCAATGATTTTAGAATACCAGCAGATGTTGCACAGAATGATAGCAGTGATGCAATGATACTAGAATACCAGCAGATCATGCTTAGAATGATGGCAGTGATGCAATTGTATTAGAAAACCAGTAGATGGTGCTCATAATGATAGCAGTGATGAAATGATACTAGAATACCAGCAGATGGTGCGCAGAATGGTGGCAGTGATGCAATGATACTAAAATACCAGCAGATTATGCTTAGAATGATAGCTGTGATGCAATGATACTAGAATACCAAAGATGATGCCCAGAATGATAGCAGTGATGTAATGATACTGGAATGCCAAAAGATTGTGCCCAGAATGATAGCAGTGATGCAATGACACTAGAATACCAGCAGATGGTGCCCAGAATGATAGCGTCGATCCACTGATACTAGATTACCAGTAGATGGTGCTCAAAATGAATGTCAGTGATGCAATGATACTAGAATACCAGCAGATCATGCTTATAATGATAGCAGTTATGCAATGATACTAGAATACCTGCTGATAGTGCCCAGAATGATAGTAGTGACGCAATGATACTATAATAAATTATCGTTTGTACCCTGAAACATAGCATAATTCAATGAGCCTAAAAACAATCAATGTTATACCATGACTAATAGCAGTAACGCAACGAGGATAACATTAAGAATTAAGATACACGAAACCAATAATAATTTTAGAACAACATATAGTACTTTTAATGAAAACAATAAGGCAAAGATTTTAAAGTACAGACGATCGGGCCCTGACTTATAACAATAACGCAAGGATATTTGAATAAAAAAATATTGTAGCCTGACTGTTAGTAGTAATCCAATGACACTTTAATAACAAAAAAGTACTATTTATGTAAGCAGTTACGAAATGATAATAGCTTTAAAGATATTAGCACCCTAAGTAAAAGAAATAATCTAAGGGTATCATAATACTAAAAGTTAGTCTCCTGACTTATAGCACTTATTTACTGATAATAAAGGAACAAAAGAAAGCATCCTACTGATAACAGCAATGCAAGAATAGTAATGACAAAGATAGCACACTTTGTGATAATATTATTAAAGAAAGTGATACCCTGGTACACTGTTTGATAATATTATTAAAGATAGCGCTCATACAAAGATAGTTAAGTAACAGGAGATAGTGCCCTGGCTGATAACGCTTGCACAAAGACAGTAAAGTAACAAGAGATTGTGCCCTGGCTGATAACGCTTACACAATGATAGGAAAGTAACAGGAGATTGTGCCCTGGCCGATAACGCTTACACAAAGATAGTAAAGTAACAAGAGATTGTGCCCTGGCTGACAGCGCTCACACAAAGCTAGTAAAGTAAGAGGAAATTGTGCTCAGGCTTATAACGCTTACACAAAGATAGTAAAGTAACAGGAGATTGTGCCCTGACGGATAACGCTTACACAAAGATAGTAAAGTAACAGGAGATTGTGCCCTGGCTGATAACGCTTACACAAAGACAGTAAAGTAACAGGAGATTGTGCCCTGGCTGATAACGCTTACACAATGATAGAAAAGTAACAGGAGATTGTGCCCTGGCTGAAATCGCTCATACAAAGATAGTAAAGTAACAGGAGATAGATCCTGACTGATAGCGCTTACACAAAGATAGTAAAGTAACAGGAAATTGTGCCCTGGCTGATAACGTTTACACAATGATAGTAAAGCAAGAGAAGATAGAACCCTGAATGATAGCGCTTGCACAAAGATAGTTAAGCAGCAGAAGACATTACCTTGACTTAAAGAAGTGTCCTGGCTGATATATTGCACGCCATTAGTATTTATTCGAAGTTGTGTGTATGTGTGTGTGTGGGGGGGTGTTTGTTTTTTCTTGAGAGAAACCCTATTCTCTATTCCTGGTAGTAACAGACACTGAAAATGTAAATCTTTAAGTTTGATGCACGACTGAGACTAAACGGCAGGCATGACACACAAAATTAGCTCAAATTGTGTTGAAGTTCTCAATGTCAATGTTTTACCCAGATTCTGCATTAAACTTCATATTCCTCTTAAAAAGAGAAACATACTGTACCATCACTAATAAGAAAATACCATTTATCACCATTTTATGATGACAAAAATTATTCCACTTTTATTTTACCAAAAAGTTCAATTGTCTAGAAATAACTGATAGCAACAAAGGTCAAATTGTTCTTTATCTGTCTCTATGTGACACCATTTCTTTTTTTACTCTAATTCTGTCTTTAGCAGTAAAATCCTTACTTTGTTGCTGTCTTCTAATTCTTCTTACTCATTAATTTGCTGTCACTTACTTTCGGTTTGACCAACCATCCAACATTGTTTTGATTATCTGAAATCATTTCCTTTTTTTATTTTCAGCACAGAATGCAAGACATGTCAAACAGACGATGAGGTGACTGTGTACAGCAAATACATCGATATTTCGGCAATCGAAAAGAGATTGGAGCTATGTACCTCTCAGGTGAGCATGATAAAGAAGCCTTTATGAAAAAAAAATGAGTGGGGTCAAGCATCCTCAAAGATATAGATCTAAGTAAGAAATCCTAGGCAGCTTGCATGAGAAGCAGGATAACAATGTAAGGCAGCCTGAATGAGAAACAGATTTACAATGTAAGGCAGCTGGCATGATAAGCAGGTTAACAATGTAACGCAGCCTGCATTACAAACAGATTTACAATGTAAGGCAACCCGCATGAGAAGTAAGTTAACAATGTAAGGGAGCCTGAATTAGAAACAGGTTAACGATGTAATGCATCCCGCATGGGAAGCAGATTACCAATGTAAGTCAGCCTACATGAAAAGCAGGTTAACCATGTAAGGCAGCCCGCATGAGAAGCAGGTTAACAAAGTAAGGCAGCTTGAATGAGAAACAGGTTAACAATGTAATGCAGCCCGCATGAGAAACAAATTTACAATGTAAAGCAGCCTGCATGAGAAACATATTTACAATGTAAGGGAGCCTGTTTGAGAAGTAAGTAAACAATGTAAGGCAGCCTGTATAAGAAACAGGTTAACAGTTAAGGAAGTCTGAATGAGAAACAGGTTAACTGTGTAAGGCATCTCGCATGAGAAGCAGGTTAACAATGTAAGGAAGCCTTCATGAAAAGCAGGTTAACGATGTAAGGCAGCCCGCATGAGAAGCAAGTTAAAAAAGTAAGGCAGCCTGGATGAGAAACAGGTTAACAATGTAAGGTAGCCTGCATGAGAGGCAGATTAACAATGTAAGGCAGTCTGGATAAGAAACAGGTTAACAATGTAAAGCAGCCTGAATAAGAAACAGGCTACTAATGTAAGGCAGCCCGCATAAGAAGCAGGTTAACAATGCAAGGCAGCCTGCATGAGAAGCAGGTTAACAATGTAAGGCAGCCTGTGTAAGAAACAGGTTATCAATGTAAGGCGGCCTGAATGAGAAGCGGGTTAACAATGTAATGCAGCCTGCATGAGAATCAGGTAAACAATGTAAGGTAGCCTGAATGAGTAACAGGTTAACAATGTAAGGCAGCCTCATGTGAATCAGGTTAACAATGTAAGGCAGCCTGCATGAGAAATAGGTTTATAATGTAAGGTAGCCTGTATAAGAAATAGGTTAACAATATAAGTCAGCCTGCATGAGAAGCAGGTTAATAATGTAAGGCAGCCTGCATGAGAAACAGGTTTACAAAGTAAGGCGGCTCATTGAGATACAGATTAACAATGTAAGGCAGCCTGAATGAGAAATAGGTTAGCAATATTGCACAGCCTGCATGAGAAAAAGATTTAAATATAAGGCAGCCTGTTGGTTCAATAAGTTTTCACTCTATGGCATCCTACAATAGAAGCAGATTAGCTATAGAAGGCAAGTAGTTGCATAGTGTGAGGGTCTTTACTGTAAGAGAAACAGATGACTAGATTAGAAGGGGTAAATAGTATAATGCTTTCGTTAAGAAACAAAATAAGCTGAATAATTCAGGCTGTTTGAGACTCATATAATTAAATCAGAAAACCTTACAAGAGAATCAAGTCAGAATAAGGTTAATCTTGTCAATTTGATTAAGTCTCCTTGTTTGATGGAATTTCGTTATTTCTCTTTAAACCTGCAATGAAAATTTTTAGCTGACATTTTCTCTATTGTCTTCCGATAAATATCTCAGAGGTTTCGTTTAATACAATTGACTCAGCTTCCTCGAACCTGACAAGGATATGGATTTTTACCTAAGCAATTAAATTTGAACAGGAAATGTTTACAAGAAAGAAGCGACATCGGTGAGGATTTTACTTATATCTAGAGCAAATACTGTGGAAGATTGTTTGGTACTCAGTTCAAGAACGTGATGTTAAACTCTGGAATAATCTTAGTCGCTCGCCTCGTGGGGAAGATCTGATATTCTTGCATTGCAAATCAAGGCTTGAGTAAACGTTCGGTTTTCACTATTAGTATATAATAATATTCACAACAAGGATTTTTCTTTGGCTTTCCAGCGTTAAAATTGCTTAAAATAATCAGGAATATAAGAGGATAATGTGACATTCTTTGCTCTTTTGATTTCGAAAAGGAAAGAGGAATTTATGTTGTTGGTGTTGTTTTTGTTTTTTAAGGACTTTTTCAAAATCAAATTACCAACATTCTACACGTTAAATCTAGTTTAAAAATAAAAAAAAGTCTTATGCATCAAGACTCAATGAACACGCTGTAAAAAAGGCTCCATGGCTTTAATCGCTATCGAGGAAATAACAATGTCTTTACTTTAGAAAATGTACAGACTCAATCATTTTTTTTATTACAAAGATAATGTTTTCATTGAATTTACTGAAAGACATTTTCATATGGCTTGTTTATGCTTCATGCAACTCAGCTGTCTGCAAAGGAAGCAGAGATGTTGGAGCTAAGAGATTTCTTCCTACTTGAAAAGGAGATGGCATCCAGGGAAAAGATGAACGAGATAGAACAAATCAAGACAGCCAAGGACGCCGAAATCGAATGCCTACGGCGGAAATTCACTGAGATAAATCGCCAGATATTACAGGCTCATCAAGAGCTCAGGGATCTGCGCAGCACATATGACAATCTTAGGCAATGCTTCAGAGAAAGTGTCCAGGAAAACTCACAGCATTTAAAAGACATCAAAAACACGGTGAGTGAACCTCTAATCGTGCGCAGTTACTCAAACATGAAATGAACTCTAATCTTGCGCAGTGTACAGAGTTTACTTTACGAAATAACGAATTGCCTTGCAGATGATAAATAACAGATGGCTGAAAGTCTACAGAAAATGATAGATTTCTACCGAAAACCTTCTGCAGGTGATAATTTACAGTTTTAAAGCTTAGTGTAGGTTTTGGTTTATACAGAAGGCCGAAGGAATCTGAAAGTTCAGTGTAGGTTATGTTTAAAACAGAAGGCTTAAGGTTTCAGTAGGTGATACCTTACAGTTTGCTGAAAGTTCAGTGTACGTTATGGTTTATACAGAAGGCCGATGGCATCTGAAAGTTCAGTGTAGGTTATGATTTATACAGAGGGCCGAAGGTTTCAGTAGGTGATAGTTTACAGTTTGCTGAAAGTTCAGTGTAGGTTATGGTTTATATTGAAGACCGAAGATTCAGCTGGACTGGTGACAGTTTACTTTATCATGGCGGCTACAAGATTAAAATTTCTCTCTACGCTGAACAGAATTGAATATCGCAAAATATCTCGATCACAAAAGTTTTGCAAAATTTCCTGTTCTTCAGAGAGTTGACCAAAAATAAAATTTTGTGCATCTGTTGCAGTCCAGTAAACTAAGTTTCAGCTTATTCAGATAAAGACATTCTTTTAACAGATGACGACATGACTGTGTCTGTGTAAATAAGAGTGAAATTAGCTTAGTTGTATTCAAAAGAGAGCCTTAAACCTCTGAAAGTCACTGCAAATACACGAGTGTAATTTAATTAGACCTGGTCACTAAGAGAGGTCATCGTAAGTGATTTAGACAATATAAATTTTCTATGTATTCAAGACAGAGCACAATATAACTAATTTCTCTGTATTCAGGATAGAGCACAATATAACTAATTTCTCTGTATTCAGGATAGAGCATAATATAACTAATTTCTCTGTATTCAGAATAGAGCACAATATAAATAATTTCTCTGTATTCAGGATAGAGCACAATATAAATAATTTCTCTGTATTCAGGATAGAGCACAATATAACAAATTTCTCTGTATTCAGAATAGAGCACAATATAAATAATTTCTCTGTTTTCAGGATAGAGTGCAATATAACTAATTTCTCTGTATTCAGGATAGAGCATAATATAACTAATTTCTCTGTATTCGGGATAAGTGCAATATAACTAATTTCTCTGTATTCAGGATAG